>WNWK01000846.1:102500-262500 GCA_009830355.1 Cherax destructor
TGGATTGTAAAAAGTGTTTCTAGCTATTTTAAAAGATTTATCAATTATGTTTCTTGGGTATTTTAAATCATTAGCTATTTCATAAATTTTAGAGATTTCTTCATCTATGAACTCTGGACTACAAATACGTAAAGCTCTCAAAAACATAGAAGAGAAAACCGACACTTTAACTCTATCTTGATGTGAAGAGTAATAGTGTACATAGGAACAATTATTTGTAGGTTTTCTGTAAATTTTAAATTTAAAATCAATGTTACCCTTAATAATAAAAACATCTAGGAAGGGCAATGAGTTATTTACTTCGAATTCAACAGTAAAATTTATAGAATGAGCTAAGCTATTTAATTTAACAAGGAAATGGTTTATGTCTACATTCTTAGGCATAAGGCACAAAATGTCATCAACATATCTATACCACTTAGCTCTATTGGGAAGGATTGTGTTAATCAATCTTGTTTCGAAAAATTCCATATATAAATTACTAAGAACAGGAATTCTTCTATTTTTTCATAGTGGTTGTCTTGCATATATATATATATATATATATATATATATATATATATATATATATATATATATATATATATATATATATATATATATATATATATATATGTATATAATATTAGCCTGCTAATATTGGTCGAACGATGCTTTAGTCGGAGGAGTAACATTTGTCTTCCTTGTTGTGCTATAACAGTTGCTGAGCATATAATGCCAAGACTTAAATCTCTATATAAGATTCTAAAACATTAGATTCTCTCACAGATCCAACGTACCTGGCTGATCCTGAAGATTGTACCTCGTACTGTGAGTGTTCCGGGACCACAGCATTCCACTTCACCTGTGACCCCGGCCTCTTGTTTAATGATAAAATAAATGTCTGTGACTGGCCTGAGAACGTGAACTGCGGCACTCGACCAACACCAGCATCCATTGACGAATAGAAGGCACTGCAGAGGACGACACCAGCCCCTAGTGATGAATAGAAGGCACTGCAGAGGACGACACCAGCCCCTAGTGATGAATAGAAGGCACTGCAGAGGACGACACCAGCCCCTAGTGATGAATAGAAGGCACTGCAAAGGACGATACCAGCCCCTAGTAACGAGTAGAAATCACTTCAGATGACGATACCAGCACCTAGTGGTGAATAGAAGGCACTGCAGAGGATGATATCAGCACCTACTGAAGAACAGAAAGGCACTGCAGAGACGATACCAACTCCCAGCGACGAGTAGAAAGCACTGCAGTGGACGAGACCATGATACCCTCTCAGGAAAACTATTCTCGCGTTCAAACTTGATAATCGTGAGGGTCACATAGCGCCTGGGAAAGAAACTATTCAGGATAGACTCAACGAAGAGTAGAGTACTTGAGATTCCTTGTATCAGTATCCCTTCACCAGACTGGAGGACCCGCTCTTCCTTCCTTGAAGGATGACGGAGGCAATGCAACTTTACCACAAATCAAATATATTAACTGTGTCTCTTATTTAAAATAAACAAAATATCTGTGACATAAGGCTGTGGTAAAAACAATCACCTAAGATACTGTAGTAATAACAATCACATCAGGGGCTGTGGAAATAATAATCACATAAGGAGCTATGGTAACAACTATCGCATCAGGAGCTGTAATAATAATTATTATTAGTTTATAGTATTCCACATTATAGTTTATTAATAATTCACTTGTATCTATAAATATTGGTTTTAATGATGGTAATTTATTTTCCTGGGTAATGGAAGATGTGGGTAATTAGGCTCGATTCGAGGGAAAAGGTGGTTCTAACTCCTTGGAAGAAGAGCCCCACACCTATATCAAGACACCCCCTTCCTTCAGTATCAATGTGCAAGGAGCATAACCACACTTCTACTTAGTGAATATGACACAATACACACATCAGATGAAACATTGAAGGTTATGTACACAGAGGGGTTTATATCTGTCGGTGTATATACATTGAGAGGTGTATACCTCTCGTTGTATACACACCAAAAGATATACTACGTCCGTATTTTAAATTCCTATTTTAGGGAACAAAGTATCCTTAAGTGCTGAGGAATAGGTTATATACATTCTTAATGATCCTTTGTGTAGTCGATAGATTTTAAGCCCAGTTAACAAAGCCATCAGATGAAATAATGCAACAGCAAGAGGAAGTGCGTGTTAATCTAATAAGAGATTGTTAACCAATACAAGAAACAGCTGATCACTTCCCAGCGCTGTGGCGAAATATATCTCAGGATAAGATACGAGAGAATGTTGATTATGGGGGTATTAATGGTCGCATTATTATTATTAGTAGTAGTAGTAGTAGTATAGTAGTAGTAGTAATCGTAGTAGTAGCAGTAGTAGCAGCATCAGAAATAATAATAGTAATAGCATATTAATATGAATATTATTATTAATAGTAGTAGTAAGTAGTAGCAGCAGCAGTAGTAGTAATATATTCATGGCGAAGCTCTAAACCCATAGGGGCTATACAGCTTCTAGTAAATGAGAGTCAATTACGTTTGATTTGAAGGAAGAGGAAAGTAGCTCTTAATTCCTCAGATCACGAGAGCCTCTCACCAACATCAAGGCTGGTGAAGGACACCAGCATCAAGGCTGGTGAAGGACACCAGCATCAAGGCTGGTGAAGGACACCAGCATCAAGGCTGATGAAGGACACCAGAATCAAGGCTGATGAAGGACACCAGAATCAAGGCTGATGAAGGACACCAGCATCAAGGCTGATGAAGGACACAAGCATCAAGGCTGATGAAGGACACCAGCATCAAGGCTGATGAAGGACACCAGCATCAAGGCTGGTGAAGGACACCAACATCAAGGCTGGTTAAGGACACCAGCATCAAGGCTGATGAAGGACACCAGCATCAAGGCTGATGAAGGACACCAGCATCAAGGCTGGTGAAGGACACCAGCATCAAGGCTGATGAAGGACACCAGCATCAAGGCTGATGAAGGACACCAGCATCAAGGTTGATGAAGGACACCAGCATCAAGGCTGATGAAGGACACCAGCATCAAGGCTGGTGAAGGACACCAGCATCAAGGCTGGTGAAGGACTCTATGTTAATTGGAGCATTACATCCTCGTGCCTTGGGAAGAAATATTACCCAAATAAAAGAAGTGAACAAAATTGGAAAAGAAACTTGAACAAGCGTTCTTAAACAGGAATAGTAGAGTTGGAACCTTCTCTTCTGACATGGAGAGTCAAGGTGCCTGGGTTCGAATCTTCCCTGCTGACATGAAGAGTGGGTTGAACCTCCACCTCCCTCCCTATTTAACATCTTGCTACTCTTTTTTTTATTTACTGCCAAATGTATTTGTATCCCATGTTTTGTCAACTTGTTTATTTACTTCAAAACTGCGCTGCGCTGTATGACCCCTGTGGTTTAGCGCTTCTTTTTTATTATAATAATAATAATACTTCAAAACTGCATTTTTCCCCCCTATTACAATTTCTAACATTTGTTTTCTCCCCAAAGTCATTTAATCTTTCTTTTTTCCCTCCACATGCTCCGCCTTCCTTAAAATATTTTTACCTTGTAAAAAGCCTTCAGTGTGCTAGCTTATTACTCTTATATTAATAAAGCTTCTCTCATTACCACTGCTGTATTTATTATTTTAATTTCAATGGAAGAAAATGCCGACACGTGTGTAAAGAAGACACAATGCGGTTTACGTCATTGTATTGAGAAAATGTTTCGTTGGCCAGGTCCTTTATCAGTTCTCACAAACACAAGCAAATACAGCATATATACAGCTTATATAAAGCTTATATAAATATTACAGTAAATAAGACTTGACGTCAGAGGAACCTTAAAGATATTGAAAGGCCTTGACACAGAGTGACAAGAATTATTTGAAGTGATCATTGAGTCAGTAACTCGAAACAGTTGGATGAAGCAGCGAGACAGAAGATGCAACACGAACGAATGCAAAGGCTTTTGTGTAAAAAGGATTGCAACAGAACGGAATGAACTATCTGATAAAGTTGTAAGCGTGAAGACAATACAGTGATTCAAGAATCAGCTGGATAAGCATTTTGCAAATATATGTTTACACTAAATACCGCACTGGATAAATATGGAATCAGTAGACTCTTGATGTTTGTTCATCATGGCGATCAGTTAACAACGAAGCAGCCTGCTTAATAATACTGCTAACAGGTGGTAAACGTACCAGGTGGAAGACGTACCAGGTGGAAGACGTACCAGGTGGAAGACGTACCAGGTGGAAGACGTACCAGGTGGAAGACGTACCAGGTGGAAAACGTACCAGGTGGAAGACGTACCAGGTGGAAGACGTACCAGGTGGAAGACGTACCGGGTGGAAGATGTACCAGATGGAAGACGTACGCAGCATACCATAACACCACTAAATACCTCATACCTTTCAACCAGTTTCATCTCTCTTGTAAATTTAATGCAGGAGATGCAACATTCCCTCAATGAAAAGCAGGGGCGCCACGAGTACACTGAGAGACAACACAATAAGTGTCCAGGGCCCAAGACTGTTCAACTGCCTCCCAGCATACATAAGGGGGATTACCAATAGACCCCTGGCTGTCTTCATGAAGGCGCTGGACAGGCACCTAAAGTCAGAACATGACCAACCGGGCTGTGGTTCGTACGTAAGTTTGCGTGCGGCCAGCAGTAACAGCCTGGTGATCAGACCCTGATCCACCACGAGGAATGGTCTCGGACCGAGCCGCGGGGGCGTTGACCCCCGAAACCCTCTCCAGGTAAACTCCAGGGTGAGTCCGAAGGGAGTGAAAGATAGGAAGAGAACCTCCCGTTTTTCTATCCTTGGCTCATCCATTTAGATAAAACTGTGTGGACTTCCAAGTCCTCTCTTATGTAGAGCTGAGAGGGCGACGTCACCTGTTGTAATGTAGCATCTAGTGTTTTAAAATTTTGATGGCCAGTGGACGTACTGCAGTGCTACGCTAAACCCATAGGAGAAGAAGGAGGTAATCAGGTTCCATCCAGCTAAGCAAAGGTTACATCCAGTTGTTTACATCAAGAGCCCATCCCCGGCATCAAGAAACCTCCCTTGAGGGGCATATTTCAGTTACTACATACACATTAACTCAAAGGTCAAGGAGGTGGGATAACACTTGTGTAACAGACGCCCAAAACAAAACTTTTTCTCAGTCTTCAAGGTCGACAAAGGTGGCCCCTCTTCCCAGTCTTAACATTATCAGGAGCACCCAGGACTCTTTGTGGGATATCCAGAGTGACGCAGATAAACAAAAAACTGGGTATATAATGTGACATACCCTCTACTGCTGCTTGTATTCTACAGAAGATCTGCAGGAGAACAACAACCATGGTGAGGCAACGCTCTTACAACCATTCACTCTTATTTCCTTAATTGTATATTATTATTATTATTATTATTATTATTATTATTATTATTATTATTATTATTATTATTATTATTATTATTATTATTATTATTATTATTATTATTCTATGGAAATTATTATTTTTATTTTAGTATTTTTGTTATTGTTATTTTAGGCCTAGTGGCTAAAGTTCTCGCTTCACACGGCGAGTGTCTGGGTTCGATTCCCAGCGAGGGTAGAAACGTTGGACGTGTTTCTTTACACCGGTTGTCTATGTTCACCGATCAGTAAAATGGGTACCTGGGTGTTAGTCGACTGGTGTGGGTCGCATCCTGGGACAAAACTGACCTGATTTGCCAGAAATGCTCAGCATAACAAGAGGCTTTCTATACAGTAGTATGTCATTGATGTCAGCTATGGTCTGTATACCTTGAACATGTACTTGCAGTAAATAAAGATATTATATTATTTAGTTAGAGTGGTCTTGTAGTTTTCTCTAACACAAATATCTCGCAAGCTTCGACATTGACGCCTTAATAAACCTTAAAAAAAAAATTCTCAGTATTGTTTTGCGATGATTATGTCTGTGTGTTTCTCGCTTTAATATATAATGCAAAGAGTAAATGTATTGGAAAAATTGCTGTTTTATGATTAATGTTTTTTTTTATAACTATAGTCTATATTTGCTTTTGAGAAATATAATCTATATTACATAATTTGCGTGAATTTTGCAAGTAAAATAAAAAAAAATGCAACTGCCTCTCATATGGTTGTAGCGTATTATATTTAACCCAGGAATGATAATTTAATGATTATAATCATAACCACGATTTTTAAAGAGGTGGACCGATAAGCCAGCGGAAGTCCTCGGTCAGATGACTGGAAGCTCCAGCTGTGGGTCATCATCTGACTAAGACCCGCGTCAGGAAACACTTGTCCTGTTTCCTGACAAACCTTACCTAACCTAATATTTAACCCATCTGATGTTAATTTTTAGTTCTACTTGATATTCTTCTTCATCTACAGAAGTCGTTGCTAGTATTGCTGTTAGTGGCCTTATCATCAGCCGCTTTCAACAAAGATAGGGCAGGGACTCCCTGTGTTCCAGAAATATCCAACACGTGCCCTGATCAAGATGGCGAAGGTAAGATGTTTGCAATTGTATAAATCTGTATCAATATGTACATTTGTTAGTACCCTGGTAATACCTGGAGTATACATGGAGAGAGTTCCAGGGGTAATATAATTGTTTTACTGTATACTTCCCATCACGATCACTTCACCTTCTAAGCTCACACACTCACTTCTTTTCACGTCAACAGAACCTTATTACATTGCCGTTCCTGATAACTGTCGAGAATACTGTGAGTGCTCACAAGGAACGGCTTATCTCTTCGAATGTGGAGAAGACACACTCTTCGACTCCGAGCTTAAGAGATGCGACTGGGCTGAAAATGTTGACTGTGGCGCCCGATCAACTCCCAGCCCAGTCACTCCTCCCTCAGTTTAGACCACAGGAACTGCAGACATTTTTCTCGATATGCTAATGTGTTCTTACTATTCATGTAGTAAACGCTGGGAATAAAAACATAGATAGGCATATATTTAGATATAAATTTAGAAAAAAAAATCTTCCTGAGGGAATCGCCGATGGCAATTCCATCACTCGCCTTAGTTTAGAAAAATGTAGATCACCGGTAACGAACTTTTCGAATTGTATAGAAATATATGAATAAATCAATCTTCAGTGGAAAAAAACTATTTCATTTGCTTATTCTCCCATACCTGGAGTATACCTGGAGAGGGTTTCGGGGGTCAACGCCCCCGCGGCCCGGTCTGAGACCAGGCCTCGTTATGGCCGCACGTAAAACAACGTACGAACCACAGCCCTGCTGAATTCACCAATAATAATAAGTATATTCGATGCCGTAAATCCACTTGGGCATCGACAACTGTTAGTGAAAAATACTGATATTTTGGAGTATTGTCTATAAATCACAAAAAGTAAAATACTGTTGCTGTTTTTTTTTTTAAATTACACCTACGTAAGAAGATGCAGTTGTGCATTACGAGCAGGTTTTCATGTGAATGCATGTGCACATGTATGTTAGTTTATTAGCTTTATTATGGACCCATTACCCATCCTGTAGGCGGTAGTCAAAGGTTTACAGAGGCGCATAATGGGTCCATGGACTGGGCCACAAATTTTTGATAACTAAACAAGTTAACACTGGTAATGAACGCATGTGTGTGTGTATACGTGTGAATATGAATGCAATCGAGTGCTCATGAGTGCGCATAAAAAATAGAGCAGAACTCACTCAACACACAGTAATAATTCTAGATGTATATCTATCACTGCTGAAGCTGGGAAAAGTATTCCAGTATCCCATAAGACCAGCCCCCTCTATCTCAGTGCAAGCAAACGGAATAGCACCGCGGGCGGAATTTTAATGCAGTTAAATATCAGCATTGAAGATTTTGAGCCAATCAGAAGAGACCTACACATGTTATTGCATGGAAACACATGTCCCAATTTCTCCATTAAATAAAACTGCAAGTTGGCACCCACACTTTCTCTGGTTATTGCATAAAGACCAATATCCCAAAAATACAACGACACTTTAAAACTGAAGTCGCTAAATATCTCTATGAATGTGTAGAGATCTATGATCTTTAGAGTTCTATAGAGACATGAAAAGGTCTTTAGAATTCTATGTATCAGTGCATTATTGTATCAGTGCATTATTGTATCAGTATACTGTATCAATGTATGGGCACAATGTATCAGTGTATAGCATCAGATTATAGCAGAATATTTAGGTTTTCTAGTACATTATAGAAAAAAAATAATTTCCAGTACCTACTAACACAATCTCAACATTATCCAGAACATTATATCAAGATATCGTTGTTTCCCAGCACATTATATCAGAATATCAGAAGTGACGTTCTCAAATTATCGCAAGGCATTGCGAACGCCAGTAAACCTACTTCAGTGCTTCGTTAAACCCGTAGGAGTCATATATCGCCTGGACAAGAGAGAGACAATCAGGTTCCATTTAGGTAAGCTGAGGTTAGATCCAGTTCTTTTCATCAAGAGCCCATCAACGGCATCAAGGAACCTCCCTTGAGGGGAATATTCCAGTTAATACATACAAATTAACTCAAAGATCACGGATAAGGACAACACTTGTGTAAATGACGCCGAAAACAAAATTTTTCTCAGTTTCAAGGTCGACAAAGGTGGCTCTCTTCCCAGCCTTGATATTATCAGGAGCAAACAGGACTTATTTGAGATATAAAGAGAGACGCAGATAAACAAATAACTGGGTATATAATGTGACATACCCTCCACTGCTGCTAGTATTCAACAGAAGTTTTACAGAATTGCAACCATGGTGAGGCAACGCTCTTACAACCATTCCCTCTTATTTTCCTAATTGTTTAGTTATTTTATTATTATTATTATTATTATTATTATTATTATTATTATTATTATTATTATTATTATTATTATTATTATTATTATTATAGTAGTAGTAGTAGTAGTAGTAGTAGTAGTAGTAGTAGTAGTAGTATCTAGGCAGTAGACTAGTAGACAGCAACCGCCCAGCATCGTACTACCGTCCTGCCAAGTGAGTGTGAAACGGAAACCTGTAATTGTTTTACAATTACATGATGGTAGGATTGATGGTGTCTTTTTTCTGTCTCATAAACATGCAAGATTTCAGGTACGTCTTGCTACTTCTACTTACAATTAGGTCACACTACACATGCATGTACAAGCATACACACTTCTGGGTTTTCTTCTATCTTCTTACTAGTTCTTGTTCTTGTTTATTTCCTCTTATCTCCATGGGGAAATGAAACAGAATTCTTCCTCCGTAAGCCATGGGAGTCGTATGAGGCGACTAAAATGCCGGGAGTAAGGGACTAGTAACTCCTTCTCCTGTATATATTACTTATATCACTTACGCACCCAACCGGTAGCTAACCACATGAAAACTACTTTATCTTGCACATATCTACAGCAAAATACACTTATTGATATATGTGATTCCCCTTAATTTGCACAGTACTAACCAAAATTCTAATACAACTATTGCTTCATAATTCTTAAGCTAGTCATAAGTTTGCCTAAGACACTCCAATATAAAAACTATATTATGCCAATACATCACCTTTATCATTAATATATAAACTAATTGCTAACTTCTTAAACTAATTGTTAAATTCTTAAATGTTTAAATTCCAGTACCTAAATTTTGTAAACCTAGTTAATCACTACAATTACCTAATTTACTATCAGTATAATCATTGTGTCGCTATTGAGTAGACCTATCATAAGACTGCCTGAAAAGCCTAGGCATATTATTGGCCATCTTGTAATATCTACTTTATAAAATATATAATTATAAGTACACCCCACCTTGTATATTACTTGAAATAAAGAATTTGAATTTGAAAGTATAAAGGAGAAGCTTTTGTTTTTTCTTTTGGGCCACCCAGCCTCGGTGAGATAGTGCAGGTTTGTTGAAAGAAGTAGTATTTAGTTAATATTTAGTTACAGTGGTCTTGTAGTTTTCTCTAACTCACAAATATCTCGCCAATTTTGACAATCACGCCTTAATAAACCTCTAAGTGACTTCTCAAAGTTGTTTTGCGATGATTGAGTATGCCTCTGTTTCTCGCAGGGAGAAAGTCTTTTGGAAAATTACTACATTAGGATTTATATATTTAACCCACCTGATGTTATTTTTTTAGCCCTTCGTGATATTCTTCTTCATCTACAGAAGTCGTTGCTAGTATTGCTGTTAGTGGCCTTATCGTCAGCCACTTTCATCCAAGATGAGGAAGGGATCCCCTGTGATCAAGAAATATCCGACTTGTGCACACCGAATGGTCCCGATGGTGAGATTCATTTTTTTTTATTTGTATGCGCTTGAACAAATCCAGTTTAGTGTGTGTATTTGTTAGTATATAGGTAATGCAATACTTTTGCTATATACTTCGCATCATAATCACTCCACCTCTAATCTTCTCTTCTGTTCACAACAGAACCGCATTACATCGCCGTTCCTGATGATTGCCGAGAATACTGTGAGTGCTCTAACGGAGTTGCTTATCTATTTGAATGTGGAGAAGACACACTCTTCGACGACGACAAAATGATATGCGACTGGGCTGAAAATGTTGACTGTGGCAACCGAACAACTCCCAGCCCAGTCTCTCTTCCTCCCATTTAGAGCAGTCGTAAACATTTTCTCGACATGTTAATATGCTCTAAATATTCATGCAACAAAGGCTAAGAGAATAAAAACATAGATTGGCATATATTTGGTAATCTAGAAAATTACTTCCTTACTCAAACACAATGCCAATACAAACTCTGGCCTTAATTAATTTACAGTACAACGTGGTTCACACACAATGAATTTCCCGCATTGTTTATAAATTTATATATAAACAAATAAATCACCTCTGTAAAAAGAGTTTCATTGGCTTATTCTTCCATGATATAATGAATACACTAGAAATAATAAAAAAGCATATTATTATAGAATACAGTAAAATCTGCTTGGGCATCTAGTACAGTTGTTAGTTATATTGAGAAGTAAAAAAATTCCTTGGATGGCGTACAAATGGTTATAATCATAATTATAAAAGAGGTGGACCGGTAAGCCAGCTGAAGGCCTCGGTCAGATGATCAAAAGCTCCAGCTTAAATTACACCTACGTAAGAAAATGGAGTTCCACAGTACGAGCAGCTTTGCTTACGAAGGCATGTGCACATGTATGTTAGTTTATTAGCTTTATTATGCGCCCATTACTTATCCTGTGGGCGGTAGTCGAAGGTTTAATTAAATAGGTACATAATGGGTCCAAGGACTGGGATACAAAGTTTTAATAACTAAACAAGTTAACACTGGTAATGAACCAATGTACTCACCTAGTTGTGGTTGCAGGGGTCGATTCACAGCTCCTGGCCCCGCCTCTTCACTGGTCGCTACTAGGTCACTCTCTGCTCCATGAGCTTTATCATACCTCTTCTTAAAGCTATATATGGATCCTGCCTCCACTACATCACTTCCCAGGCTATTACACTTCCTGACAACTCTGTGACTGAAGAAATACTTCCTAACATCCCTATGATTCATCTAAGTCTTCAGTTTCCAATTGAGACCCCTTGTTGCTGTGTCCCATCTCTGGAACATCCTGTCTCTGTCCACCTTGTCAATTCCTCTCAGTATTTTATATGTCGTTATCATATCCCACCTATCTCTCCTGTCCTCCAGTGTCGTCAGGTCGATTTTCCTTAATCTCCCCTCGTAGGACATACCCCTTAGCTCCGGGACTAGTCTTGTTGCAAACTTTTGCACTTTCTTTAGTTTTCTTACATGCTTCGTGTGTGTGTATAGGTGTGAATATGAATGCAATCGTGTGCGCATGAGTGCGCATAGAAAAAAAATTAGAGCAGAACTCAGTCAAACACAGTAATTAGTAATAACTCTAGATGTCTTTCGATCACTACGCAATCTGGGAAAAGTATCCCAGTATCCCATAAAACCAGCCCCCTCTATCTCAATCCAAGCAAAAGGAATAGCACAGAGTAGTGCATTCTGATGCAGTTAAACATCAGCATTGAAGATTTTGAGTCAATCGGAAGAAACCTTCACATGTTATTGCATGGAAACACATGTCCCATTTTTTTTATTAAATAAAAACTGCAAGTTGGCACCCACACATTCTCTGGTTATTGCACAGAGACTAATATTAATGTAATATTGTGTCAGTATTATTATATCAGTTGGCACCCACACATTCTCTGGTTATTGTGTCCCGTAGCTCGATTGCCAGCACAGTCATCCCACAAACTTTGAAGTCCGTGGTTCGATCTCCGGTACGGGTGGGAACATTAGGACGTGTTTCCTTAAGACACCTGCTGTCCATGTTCACCTATCAGTAAAATAGGTACCTGGTACTCACTAATTGTACTCACCTAATTGTGGTTGCAGGGGTCGAGACTCAGCTCCTGGCCCCGCCTCTTCGCTGTCCGCTATTGGGTCTCTGCTCTCCCTGCTCCATGAGCTGGTGTTAGTGGATTAGTGTGGGTAGTATCCTGGGGACAAAATTGACGTAATTTGCCCGAAATCCTCTGCATAACAAGGGGAGGCTTTCTATATAGTAGTATGTCATTGATGTCAATTAGGCCTGTATACCTTGTACATGTACTTGTAGAAATAAAGATTATTATTATTATTATTATTATTATTATTATTATTATTATTATTATTATTATAAAACCACTTTCAGAAAACACAACAGCATTTTAACGTTGAAGTCGCTAAATATCTATATAGATATGTAGAAATCTATGGAGATCTTTAAAGTACTATTGAGACATGAGAAGGTCTTTAGAGTTAGTTCTATGTATTATTTTTCCAGTATATTATAGAAAAACATCAACATCTTCCAGCACATTATATCAGAATATCTGGAGTGGCGTTCTCAGATTATCGCCAGGAAACCCTGCATGACCTTCCAAGACGTAAAAAAAAAATTCCAACTTTCTGTTTTCACAACCACTACCACCACCACCAACAACAACTACAACAAATACTAATACTAATATTATTATTACTATACTATTACTACTACCGATGTTACTACTACTACTACTACTACTACTACTATAATAATAATAATAATAATAATAATTTCCATGGGGAAGTGGAATAGAATTCTTCCTCCGTAATCCATGCATGTCGTAAGTTTCAGGTATACACAAATACAGTTACATAGATCATTATACATAGCAGCATATGTGTAGAGAACCTAGGATAACCCAAAAAAGTCAGACAAAGTGACTTATTTCCAGTAGTAAATGCCGGGAGGAAAGGGCTAGTAACCCCCTTCTCTTGTATACATTACTAATTTTAAAAAGATAAACTCGTTTTTCTTTTTAGGTCACCCTGTCTCGGTGGGATACGGCCGGTTTGTTGAAAAAGAAATAATAATTGTAATGTTATTAGCATCAATATTGTTGTTGCTGTTAGTTGTTACTGTTATTTTGATGTTGGTATTGTTAATAATAATATATTTATTTCTGCAAGTAGATGTACAAGGTATACAGGCCTAGCTGACATCAATGACATACTACTATATAGAAAGCCGCTTGTTATGCAGAGCATTTCGGGCAAATTATGTCATTTTGTTCCAGGATGCGACTCACATCAGTCTACTAACACCCAGGTTCCCATTTTACTAATGGGTGAAGAGGGACAGCAAGTATCTTATGGAAACACGTCCTAATGTTTTTCCAGTCATACCGGGGATCGAACCCCGGACCTCAGTGTGTGAGCTAGCAATCGAGCCACAGGACACCTGAAATTAAGGTTAGGTCCCACCGAAACACGAACCATTACACAAGACCTAACAGCAGTAATAACTAATTTATGCTAACTGCATGATAAGGTTGCAGTAAATTCATGGTGCTTTCCCAGCAAGATAAAACCTGCCTGTGTTCACATGTACAAACAACAACTAGCATCTCAACTCTTCCACTACTAACTAATAAATAGAATTAATTCGATACTGAGTTTCAGACAACCATCATAAACACAGTCATTAAGAGTGTAAAGTATTCAAGTTACTTCTCGAAATACACATGTATGAAATACCAGTAATTCCCTCCCACTCCAATACACTCGGGTGAGATTTTTGTTTGAAGAGGTAAAATGTTTGGGAAACTACAGCTGTATGGAATATTCAAGGTTACATGCGCGGCGCTGTATGACCCCTGTGGTTTAGCGCTTCTTTTGATTATAATAATAATAATCAAGGTTACATGCTATTTTTTTCCGTGAAATCATTGGGAACTGAGCAGCTTACTGACAGAATTATTAGATTACAGTTATGCAATACTATTTGAGTTATTTTGTTTCCCAGTAGTAAATGCTATTATCTTCATTCTTTGCAAAACCATTAGAAATTTCACCAGAACATGACAAACAAAGCATGACAACATCAGTACCGGAATATATACACTGTACCCTGTGGTGTAATAATATTGGTAGAATTACCGACAATATGTTAAGTAAAAGGACACAAATGCAACTAATGTGACATTTTATTGTGGCAACGTTTCGCTCTCCAGGAGCTTCCTCAAGCTCCTGGAGAGCGAGAAGTGTAACGGCTTGAGGAAGCTCCTGGAGAGCGAAACGTTGCCACAATAAAATGTCACATTAGTTGCATTTGTGTCCTTTTACTTAACATACCCTGTGGTGGTTGTGGTTAACAGTACAATGGTGAGACTTAACACAATCTTCAGTAAACATCAGAATTTAGACACCTGCTGTCCAATGTTCACCCTTTAGTAAAATGGGTACCTGGGTGTTAGTGGGCTGGTGTGGGTTGCATGTTGGGACAAAATTGACCTAATTTGCCCGGTGTGGGTAGCATCCTGGAAAAAAATTGACCTAATTTGCCCGAAATGCTCTGCATAACAAGGGGTTTTCTATACAGTAGTAAGTCAGTGATGTCAGCTAGGACTGTATACCTTGTACATGTACGTGTAGAAATAGTTATTATTATTATTATTTAGTTAGAAGTTGAAGTTAGAGAGATTCCTGCGAGGTTGGTGGCGGCACAGGACTCGGGTGTCCGGATGGTAAAGTTCAGGCGGCTCCACCACCTCTCTCAACCTTCACTCCCAACAACAACATAAACAAGATTAATGGCTTGTATGTCTTAAATTTTCCATATGTGTTTCCAGAGTTGTTTCCGTGGTACAGGTGTGTGCCAGAATGCTTCACTCTGTTCCAATGCAGTAATAGTTCTTGAGAGGTTCATGACTGTATCGTACTAATGCACAAATAAAATCTTATTGAGTATTTGTTTTTGCTGTAGGCATACAAATAATTTTCTAAAGATTCATGTATTTCTTCAAGTGTGGTCATTTTTGGCTTCAGACTTAAGTTATTGGTGAAAATACTTGCCTGGCCTGTCAATATTACCTTAGAAAGACTGTAAAGGTAAGCTAGAGTATTACATGAGCTGCAGTCATGCAGACTAAACAAACAAATAAATTTGATTTCCTGGTGCAGTTTTAAAAATTTATTTTACTTGTAATAAAATACTGTTAATCACAAAACAAAGCCCCACCAGCATGCATGTATATTTCGATGGCTTATATGCAATAAGCTGTATGACCCTTGTAGGTTTAGCACTTCATTTTTATTATAATAATTATTTACAATAATTCGTCTCTGGGTCACCAGAAATCCAAAGGCCTCAAAACGAAATTCACAAATTCTTTGTGAATTTCTCGCATACAGTTTACAGCAGTTTTCTCACTATGTATGTTATTTAGCTAAGGTTACTTTAGGTTAGGTAAGATTGTGTTTCATTAATACTTATAAGGCGTCACAATGCCAATAAATGAAATATAAGATAACGGAAATCAAATGTCTTGAAGTGTGAACAGAAAACATGGACTCACAGCATGCACTAGTAATATATAAGTCAGATAATCACTGCTTTTATGGCTCATTAAACAGCCACCTCTTTGACTGTCTTAGCATCAGTGAAATGCTGTCTGTTATTAAGAGGAAAGGCTGCTCGAGGTCAGTGGTAGGGTATTCGACTCACAACCAAGAGACTGTATGCCCTAGTGGTTTTAGCGTTTAGTTTAAATTGTAATAATAATAATCACAACCAGGAGGACCCAGGTTCAGGCCTGAGTGAAAAAGTTTTCCAGCACCTGCTGCCTCCATTTACCTAGCAATAAATAGATACCTAGGAGTTAGTCAGTTGTTGGGTCACATGCTAGGTGAGGACATAAGAACCCAAACATACATAAGAGCACTCCATGGCTTTCTTGGGTTTTCCTGTGTTAGTAAACCTTCAAGGTTAATAACTGAATAAAGTTTTCTTCATTTCAACAGTAATACAGCCTCTCCTCACTTAGCGACTTATTTGTTTACCGACGACTCAGACTTACAACGGGCTCTCTGATCAATATGCATACATAAATAATGAATATTAGAGCTGATTTCCTCTATTCTGTTCATTACAATATCCAGTACACTACTGTATAAACATTTAAAAATATTCTAAAAATGTTATAAATGGTGCAAAGATGAAATTAAAACAATATCAAAGATGGTTGACACAAACCCTCTACCATTATAGTATGTTCTTCATTTAGCGATGAATTCGTTTACTGACATGGTCTTAGGAACAGAACTCCATCGTTAAGTGAGGAGAGGCTGTATTTGACTTGATGTAATATTTTGTATTTAATTATCATAAATGTTTGTAATACGTATATGGCTAAATTATCTTTTTTGTTCATGCGTGAGTGCATGCGTGCATGTGTTCATGCACAAGCATATTCACTTACCGTCAGGGGCCACTTTATTATATACATTTTCTTGTTAATGTAAATATCTAATCAGCCAATCATGTGACAGCACCTCAGTGCCTAAAAGCATACAGACATGGCCAAGAGGTTCAGTTGTTTTTCAGACTGAACATCAAAATGGGGAAAGAAATGCAATCTAAGTATCTTTGACTAAGGAATGATTATTGGTGCCAGACAGGTGGTATAAGTATTTCAGAAACTGCTGATCTGGAATTTTCACACAACAGTTTCTAGAGTTTACAGTAAGGTCTGAAAAACACAAAACATCAAGTGAGCAGTAGTTCTGTGGGTGAAAATGGATTGATAATGAGGATAATGGCCAAATTACTTCATGCTGACAGGAGAATGACAGTAACTTGAATAACCATGTGTTATGACTTTGGTATGCAGAAGAGCATCTCTGAACACACAACACCTTGAATCTTGAAGTGGATGGGATACAGCAGCAGAAGAGCAAACCAGGTTCCACTCCTGTCAGCTAAAACAGGAAACTGAGGCTACAGTGGGTACAGGCTTACTTGACAGTTGAAGATTGGAAAAATGTCGCCTTGTCTAACATATGATTTTTACTACGACATGCAGATGGTAGGGTCAGAATTTGGCGTAAACCTTTGGGTTGTGTTGGAATGGGAGATATGCAGTATGAATGTGCAGCTGACAAATCTGGAGCAACTGAATGATGCTATCATTTCAACATGGACCATTATCTCTAAGGAATGTTTCCAGAACCTTGTTGAATCCATGTCACAAAGACTTCAGGCTGTTCTGGGAGCAAAAGGGGGCCCTACGAAATACTAGAAGAGTGTACCCCATAAAGTATCCAATGAGTGCATATTAGACTGTTCTGTTTATTTATAGTGTACTGTTTATCAACAAAACACTTTTTTAAATGTTAATATCTTTACTGCATAAGAGATTTTATTATGCAATATGTTTTAATTCTATTATTTATTTTGCAGGTTCTTGGGTTATATTCATTGCCTTTTACCAGTTCCTTTAAAGGCTTATTACTGTCTGCATGGACTGGAAGGATCTCAATATAACCATGGCAAAAGAAGAACTTCTAGCCTCAATAGAAGTGTATCAAACTCAGGTTGGTTCAGATTTGTTTTTTTTTATGTACATTTCAAAACATATTCTGCTTGATATGATGGTTCTTTGTGTATGGTTTAACACAAGTGTTCCTGGATATTTACACAAGTATTGAATATTTAAGCTATGATTTAAAGTTTATTTAATTTTCCATTTTTAATTTGTCATTAATTGAAACTAGTTCATTACAGTAGCAATCACTGTGCTTGAGACATTTATAGTTTGCCATCAGGACTTATATCCCTGAGCAAAAAGTGCGTGTGTAACTCTTATGTGGCACATTCATCATACTGTAACATATTACATTGAATGTGATTGTCCAAATAACTCATTTGGTTTAGGAACTTGTTTCATTTATTTTCACTGTAACATCAGAATACAATACTGTAATACATTTCTGTGTTTGCTACCAATATTTTTTTATGTTGCCAAAGGAACATATGTATATACAGTATATGTGTTTCAATTTAAGAATTATTTGGTTCAGAATGTAAGTACAGTACTATAAAAGTGTGATATGCAGATACTAATTAGTATTTATGCACCTGGTATTAAGAAGAATGTAGAGGAGAGAGATCATGGAAGAAATTAAGTAAATGTTTAGGTAATCTACGTAGAGTCAAGTTAAGGAATAATTGCATATACAGTGGACCCCCGGTGTTCGTGATGCTCCAAACTCAAACAATTATGTAAGTGTATTTTTGTAAGTGCTTTTGTAAGTGTATTTTTGGGGGTCTAAAAAGACTAAGCTAATTTACATTATTCCTTATGGGAATAAATTTGTTTGGTAATGGCACTTGAACAGCATTCTGGAACAAAAAAATCACTAAAATCGGGGGTCCACTGTAACTTGATTTTTGCACATAACTTAATATTGTGGTGCTTATGGAGCATACTTTCAAGGCTTTTCAAGTGCTATGCAAAAATGGGTGCTCTTTTTTCAGTGGTGTTTAGACAAAAATCACTGTGTAGTGTCACTTTATGAGAGGGTTTACTGCATTTATAGGAGTGACAGGTATATCTGTTCAGTACTTAGTGGTGGTAGCTACAGTACCTGCGTGCCTCTGGTAAGACAATGATAGTGTGAATGATGGTGAAAGTGTTTCTTTTTTGAGTCACCCTGCCTCAGTGGGAGACAGCCAGCATGTTAAAAAAAAGAAAAAACTACAGTAAGAAGAGGATAGAGTAGGGGGAGAATGGTGTTACTGGATAAGAGACAAGAAGCAAGGAATGAGAAGATTGAGGAGGTATAGAAAAACTAAATAAGTGTTCGAGGGCCCTGTTTGGGACCCACATCTGAAAAGTTCCAGAACCTAATCAGAGCACTTGAAATTGTTGACATTACCTCCAGGCAATAGAGAAACTCACTGCCATCATCAGGTAACAAATCAAAGAGCCCCATCTCCTTCCCAAAGGCAGTGAGGAGGTGAGATGTGAAGCAGTGTAGAGTTAGACTTGGGAGAGGGTGGTTCCTAATTGCTTGTTAGTATGAATAATTACTGTTTGGACTTTCAAAAAATTCATAAAAAACTATGAAAGTTACACATCTTTCTTCTTTCTTTCAACACGTCGGCCGTTTCCCACCGAGGCAGGGTGGCCCAAAAGGAAAAACGAAAGTTTCTTCTTTTACATTTAGTAATATATTCAGGAGAAGGGGTTACTAGCCCCTTGCTCCCGAAAGTTACACATAGAGTCATATAAGTAAAAAGGTCTTTGAGTAGATCAATCTGGAGCATACTAGAAACACACTGAAATCCTTTTGTTTTTTGATGTAGGCAATTGGAGAGTGAGGAAACTTAAGAAACAAGTGCACTTCTCAGATAAAAGTGAAATTGTAAAGTGTTGGATAAAGAGTTAAGCAAAATTACAGAAAGCACTGTACAGTATTACTGTACTGCATACATATATTGTATTGTAATTATAATTTTTTTTGTTTTAGTTGCAACAAATTCAAGGTGCTCTTGCTACAGCTGATAATGCAGAAAAGATTCAACTTCAGGAACTTCAGGCAAACCTACTTCAGTTGTTGGATCTTACTTTACAAGAGCTGAGTAAGGAGCCAAAAGCAGAGCAAACACATGAGCAGGAAGAAACTTCACCTCATACTGAACTAAAAGGTCATCAGACAGAACAGAGGGACTTGATATCTGATGATGAAAAGAAATTAGATGATGAATTTGCTCTATTTCAGGTATGTGCAACATCTCAAAATTTATTTTACTGGTTTTATATTAGTCATAATCTAATTTATGTGAGAATAATATTTAAAAATTTGTGGATTTTTTGTAAATGTATATCACTATTAAATTGGATATGATTTTTTTTTATTTTAACACACCAACTATCTCCCACCAGGGTAGGGTGATTCCAAAAAGAAAATGCATTAACCATAGTTCATTCAGTTGCTGTTGTGAAAGAAGTGCACAAACATCACAATTCAAATGACCCTTCTAACTGCAACATTTCCACCTCTTCTCTAGAGTGCAGACACTCCAATGATTCCCTCCAGGACTCAAGTCTTGCTAATTGTTTGATATGTGTTATCCTGCTTATGCTCCAACAGCTCGTCAATCCATAAGAACCACTTGTCTCCACTCATTCCTTTCTAATACACTCATGCAAGCCTGCTAGATGCTCAAGTCCCTAGCACTAAGAAATTTCTTTATCCCCTCCCTCCAATCCTTCCTGGGTTGGAGGGAGGGGATAAAGGAAGGGATAGGGGAGGGGTCATTATATTCTGCTCCATCCTTTCTAATTGCCCAAAGCACCTTAATAACCCCTTCTCAACACTGAATTATACCTTTGCTAACCCCATGCCATTTTCTAATGTCTGCATTCCAAAGTCTTTGTATAATGATCACTCCATTCATTGCTCTCAAACATGGCATCTTCATTGCTTTTAGCCTTTCCCTACTGCAAGTTATAAAGTCTATGCTCACACCCATATAAATGTCTTGATACCACTATACTTTAGTACATCCTCTTTTTTGCCTCCATAGATGAACCTCTTTCTTTCCACAAATTCCTCTACACACCAGCTGCCTTTTTTTTTTGTTTACCCTTGTCTATTTTATGGTTCACCTTGTCTTTCGTAGACTCTTTTGACATGTCCACATCTCAGTGTCTGAATACATTTACTTTCTCCATACTCCCTTCACTCTGTTATCCAAGCTTTTATTGCCTAGACTTTTTGTTACTCTCATCACCTTGCTCTTTTGTATGTTTACTTTTAATTTCTTCCTTTTACGTACCCTCCCAAATTTGTCTACTAACTTTTTCAACTTTCCTTCAGAACCTCCCAAATTCAACTGTGTCACTGGCATAGAGCAACTGTGACACCTCCTACTTTGTATCAGATTCATAATCCTTTAATCTCACACCTGTCTCTGACACCCCTATCATTCACTTCTTTTACAACCCCACTTATAAATATGTTAAACAGCCATGGTGACATTACACTCATGATTTTGTCAGGAATGTAATCTGTTTTTCACCAGTCCGAGATTGCAGCATTATCAGGAGGAAGTGATGATGAGAAAAGTGAACCCAAGTACTCCAAAGAAGGACTGGAGGAGATGGTTGGAACTCAGTGTCGTTCACCATTCACTGAGAAATGGGGTGGACATTCTTATCACAATGCTATTGTTCTGAGTATTGTGACACAAGATGGTGAAGCTGACCTACATAAGCCACAGGTAGATATTTCATTATAAGTTGCATATACATACTAGATATAAATTTTGGTCATAGGGATTTATATGTAATATGGTTCATTTCTAAAGTTTGTTTTTATAGTGCTGACTTAGGATATCATCCTATTATTCTCTTGTTTTCTTAACAATTCCAATTTTTTCAGTTATCTTCCTTCATTGCTTTCCAAAGTTTGCTTTAATATTTACAATATACATACAGTTTTCTAAATTATGCACTGTATTGTACGTTTAGGTACTGTACTGTGTCATTAAGTGTTAAAGAATTTACGCTACAGTATTTTTACCTCATCTATGAATGCATTGTTGGTTACAGGTACTCAAGGCATGTATGATTGATTCACCCACAGGTAGGTAAATTGTGCCTTCAATTATTGTTATACAGTAAGTTCTCACTTAACGTCATCGATAGGTTCTAGACGACATATAACGAAACCAATTTTACCATAGACTAATTGATGTGGACATCAGGGATGCAGAGTGCACCTCTAGCACTCATTGCAATAGGGTTAAATCAAGAGTTCATATGAATGCTTGCAAAGCAAAAATTTTAAGGAGTACCTCCTGCCACCAGACAGTTCTAAAACGAACATGTAAACTCCACACAGACAGTGGCCCCAGCCGGGAATCAATTTTTTTTTCTCATCAATATTACAGTGAAACGATGTTGAACAAAACAACGTTAATAGAGGACTTACTGTACAGAGATTTCACTCATATATCTTTTGATTTACTTGTAATTTGCAGGCTTATTCAGATATCCATGATAATTGACTTGTCTTTCATTTTATATGGTTGTGTTCTGGGCCCAAGGCAGTTGTACTATGCACAATAAGGTCATCAACATGTAATTCCACATAATAAAAATCTTCAGTATACTTTGCAAACCCCACAGATTACATAGCTAATGTATATTACACTTAAGGAACTACCAATAGACAGGACATCACAAAATACAGTAGTGAATTCTCATAGGCCTAACCTGCATAAAGCAAGGGAAACCTTTACTACTAATATGAATAGAAACTGGTTCTGTGCTTGTGCCAGGAGAAACTTAAATATAATATGAAAAAATTTCATTTCTTGACTGCTTGCCAATGATACCATCTCTGAAGTAGAGCATAATATGAGTTGAAATGTAAGTAATGTAGTTTATTGCAGTACAGTATTGCTTTACTAAAGAAAAAGATATAAAATCAGCCAAAGGACTAATGTCAATAAAGGAGGTGCAGTTGAGACCTCAGGACTGTGATTATTTTAAGTGTCCATAGATTGGAGAGAGCAAGCACATCGCATTTGCTTATCAGAATTGATCATCAAAGAAAATGCAAAAGACACTAACGGGCACCTTCATACTAAAAGAAATTTTCTCTTCATAATCCAACTTGGCAGATTGATTTGACTGAAAAACTTGGGCAAATTACTTTATGTTTTGATGCCATTTTAAAGTGATAGTTTTTTTTTTTTTATTAACACATCGGTTGTTTCCCACCAAGGCAGGGTGGCCTGAAAAAAGAAAAAATTTCATCATCATTTACCCTATCACTGTCTTGCCAGAGGAACGCTTACACTACAGTTATAAAACTCCAACATTAACACCCCTCCTTTAGAGTGATAGTATGTAACATTTTATGTTATCATTTCTTTAGGCATAGGAGAAGGTAGAACGTGATTGGGAAGGGGGGTTGGAGTCCCCGAGGAATCTTTCCCAAAAGAAATTCATTTTACAGTGGTCCCTTGGTTTTCGTGCATCTCCAAACTCGAACATTTATGTAAGTGTATTTTCGTAAGTGCTGTTGCAAGTGTATTTTTGGGGGTCTGAAATAGACTAACCTACGTGACATTATTTCTTAAGGAAGTAAATTCGTTCGGTAATGGCACTTGAGCAGCATTCTGGAACGAATTTTCGGCAAAAACCGAGGGACCACTGTATATCTAGGAAAGTAGTGTAAGAATTGCCCAGCATCTGCTGCATTTCCCAGCTTGTCTTAAATTTATGCTCAAAAATATTTATAGAGTATAAGTTTTTATCAGTTAGTAAATTAATTACTAAATTCTAGGTTCGAGTCTTGTTTAGTCAGCCAACGTGTTTGGAAATGCTACCATGCCGGTTCTTCTTGTCTGGCCGGTGCAAGTATTCTGATGATGAATGCCGCTTCTCTCATGGAAAAATTGTCTCCATTTCTGATATTAAGGAACACAGGTCTGTTTATGGATTTTATCTTTCTGTGTAATTACTGTACCTATTTGTACTGTAGTTATACGAGCAGAGCTGAGCTATGCTCGTGGTGTCCTGTCTTCGATATTTTGGTTGTCATTGTGCTTTAATTTGCAGTGGTTGTAGCACATACTGTCTCATTTTGAGTCCTATTCTAGCAGTCTACCCCTCTATTGTAAAAGAAGTATTTTCTCGTGTTTTTCAGCACTGCCTTTCTTAGTTTATAGATGTTGGTTCTTGTTTTTCCTAATACTGTACAAGGACACATAGAGCAGAGCAAGCCTTTATTAAGATAATACTTAGCTGAATGAGGGCTTTATCAAACTTTAACCAGGATGATTAATAAAACTCCTTGAACTTACTTTACTCTAAGTGTCTTTGTGTTGCCCATATTTGTTGGCTCTTTGCCTTCCAACCATCTTGGTCTTACTGCTGGTGGTGCTAAAATATCTAATGTATCTGTTATCTCATATTTTATAAGGTCTTATGTGGTTATCAAATCTCTTCTCCTGTCTACGAAAAAGAGCATTTCTAGTATTCTCAATCTTTCATTATAATTCATGTTGCTTAATTTAGGATCCGTTTTGTAGTATGTATTTTGACTTTCTAATATATCTATATTATTTTATATTAAAAAACACCACTACAGCTGCAGATTATAAATTTGGTCTAACATTTTTTTTTTTAGTATTTCACTATTAAAATACAGTAGATGCTCTCTCAAGCTTCCAATTATTAGCTGAAAATGGCTGGATAAGAGAACAGTTTGTACTGTCTCATTATATTAGTTGTATGTGCTTGCACATATGCTAAATAATTTTCTGTCTGTACAAGTTTATCGAAGTCTGCAAGTCCTGTGTTGTGATCTTCATAGTATACTGTATTTCCTAAATTTGCTAAAGCAGTGTTCCTTCTTGGCTACTGCATCTGTCTTCATGGCAGAAATTTATTTTATCTTTACTATGCTTGAAAAAATCTTGAAATTGCATGCTTTGTTCTCTGTAATGCTTTCGGGGTCATTTTAAAATGTGTTGCAGACATTAGAATCCTAAACCCTGCCAGTCTCCTTCTGCAAATAATTTAATGGTGTTATTACTAATTACTGCTAGGCGTAATTTTGTTACTTGTTGCTGGTTCTCTGACACATTGATATCCATTAAAATGTGTGTGCTGGTACAGTTGCAAAAAATTGCTTTCTTGTAGGACACACTGTGATTACAAGCCTTTGCTTCATTTATCTATCATCTTAAGATGGTGGGAAACATGCTCGGATGCATTAGACCAAGTGCCAGTCAGTGGAAGTGCTCAGGTTTACAATCCCATTACTGTAAAGTCATTTTGGGCATATGCTCTTAACTCGTGAATATTTCCTGATTGGATCAGATTAACTCATGCATTTTCCAGGCATAATTTTCCTGTTTAGTGCCAAGTGTCTTTTCAACTTCTTGGTTCTCTCCACTGACATATACATGTACCATACTCTATTTCAGTTATATTCTCAGTCCATTCCTTGTACATGTTACCTCTTCCACTCTGGTCTTGTAATTTGCTGCATTGATTTTTCTCTCATTCAGAATAAGGCATGCAGTGATTTGTTTGAATTTGAGAATTTCAGATAAGAAGAATATTGACTAGAGAAATTTTCCTAAATAATTTTGGAAGCATTCTTTCTTATTCAGAAAAGGTTCCCATTACACAGATAACCCACACTTAGGAGAGGAAAACGTATGACGACATTTCAGTCTGACTTGGACCAAAACACCATGACTTGTCATTGGTCCAAGTCAGACTAAAATGTCATCATAAGTTTCCCTCTCCTAAGTGTGGGTTATTTGTGTATTGTTCCAGCCATGGTAGTGTAACTTTTTATTCTTTATGGTTCCCTTTTTTTTCAGAATCTGAAATGAAATTCCAATTTTCACTTTTATCTTGAAAAATTTGGAATTCAGATCATTTTGAATTCGACATTTTGAAAAACATTCTCTCATTCTAAAAATGTGCAATTTTTTCCTTAAAAATGTGAATTGAAATTCAGAATTACCACTATAATTTGGAAATCTAATAATTTTGGAGCAAATATCTAATTCAGAATTTTAAATTAGAAAACTGAAGATCTGAATAAAGTGGATGAAACAGTTTACAACTAATCTACAACTTGGTGAGGAAACTTTCAATAATATTTTGGTCTCTCTTAGACTTAATGACAGTTTATGATGGACCAAATAAGTGATCTAAAAGTTCTCCTCTAAATTGTGGGTTATTTATGAATATAAGGACAACCTGAGGATGCATTCTCTAGTTTAGAATTTGGAATAATTCCAGTTAAGTAAATTATTCAAAATGAATGTGTTATTGTAACGTTAATTTAATTTAGACATCATTTATTGTACTTCTCATATCTTCATATTGAATTTATATTACTACTACAGTTAAATATGTTATGTCTTTGTCTATTGGTGAATTTAGTATAGCAATTCTGTATCTTACAGAGAGCCTGAATACGACACCATAGTAACTGGAAGCCGGGTTTTGGTCCAATATAATAATGATCTATGGACAAGTGCTACAGTGGAGGACGTACTTGAAGATAGATCAGCCTTCTGTGTGAAATACGACAAAAACAAAGAAATAGCAGAAGTGCAGCTGTCACAGATGGTTCCTCTACAGTGTGACAATGATGGAGAGGAGCAGAGAGAAGAGGTCGGTACTGAAATTTGGATTATTTTACATTTCTTGGGGAAGATGCATTTTACAATACTGTAGTATCATTGGCAACTCCAGAATTTCTATATAAAAGGGGCTTAGGGGTGGCAGTCTGGTTGAAAGGAAGGCCTGGAGAATTATCTTTTAGCTGCTGCTATTCTTCTTTCTTTCTTTCAACACGTCGGCCGTTTCCCACCGAGGCAGGGTGGCCCAAAAGGAAAAACGAAAGTTTCTCCTTTTACATTTAGTAATATATACAGGAGAAGGGGTTACTAGCCCCTCCCAGCATTTTAGTCGCCTCTTACGACACGCATGGCTTACGGAGGAAGAATTCTGTTCCACTTCCCCATGGAGATAAGAGGAAATAAGAACAAGAACTAGTAAGAAAATAGAAGAAAACCCAGAGGGGTGTGTATATATATGCTTGTACATGAATGTTTAGTGTGACCTAAGTGTAAGTAGAAGTAGCAAGATGTACCTGAAATCTTGCATGTTTATGAGACAGAAAAAAGACACCAGCAATCCTACCATCATGTAAAACAATTACAGGCTTTCGTTTTACACTCACTTGGCAGGACGGTAGTACCTCCCTGGGCGGTTGCTGTTTACCAACCTACTACCTAAAAGCTGCTGCTATTATTATTACGTATTTTTTAACACACTGGCCATCCCCCACCGAGACAGGATGAACCACAAAAAAAACTTTCATAAAGTTTTTCTTCTTTATTTTTTTTTTTCAGCAAGTCTGCCATCTCCCACCAAGGCAGGGTGACCTAAAAAGAAAGAAAATCCTCAAAAGAAAAATGCGTACTTTCATCATCATTCAACACTTTCACCTCGCTCATTGATAATTACTGTCTTTGCAGAGGCGCTCAGATATGACAGTTTAGAATAGTCCCTCCAAACTGTCACTATCCCAGACCCCTCCTTTAAAGTGCAGGCATTGTACTTCCCATTTCCAGGACTCAAGTCTGGCTAAATCTATAATAATCAGTTTCCCTGAATCCCTTCACTAAATATTACCCTGCTCACACCAACAGCTCGTCAGGTCCCAAAAACCATTCGTCTCCATTCACTCTTATCTAACACTCTCACACATGACTCCTACCCCTCCTTCCTTTCCCTACAGATTTATATGCTCTCCAAGTCATTCTACTTTGGTCCATTCTCTCTAAATGACCAAACCACCTCAACAACCCCTCTTCAGCCCTCTAACTAATACTTTTAGTAACTCCACACCTCCTCCTAATTTCCACACTCCAAATTCTCTGCATAATATTTACACCATACATTGCCCTTAGATATAACATCTCCACTGCCTCCAGCTGCCTCCTCGCTGCAGCATTTGCAACCCAAGCTTCACCCCCCATATAAGAGTGTTGGTACCACTATACTTTCATACATTCCCTTCTTTGTCTCCATAGATAACGTTTTTTTTGTCTCCACAGATACCTCAACGCACCACTCACCTTTTTTTCTTCATCAATTCTATGGTTAACCTCATCCTTCATAAACCCATCTGCTGACAAGTCAACTCCCAAATATCTGAAAACATTCACTTCTTCCATACTCCCTCTCTCCAATGTGATATCCATTTTTTCTTTATCTAAATCGTTTGATACACTCATCACCTTACTCTTATCTTTGTTCACTTTCATCTTTCTATCTTTACACACCCTCCCAAACTCATCCATTAACCTTTGTAACTTTTCTTTAGAATCTCCCATAAGCACAGTATCATCAGCAAAAAGTAACTGTTTCAACTCCCATTTTGTACTTGATTCACCATAATTTAATCCCACTCCTCTCCCCAACACCCTAGCATTTACTTCTTTTACAGCCCCATCTATAAATATATTAAACAACCATGGTGACATTACACATCCCTGTCTAAGACCTACTTTTACCGGGAAGTAATCTCCCTCTCTCCTACACACCCTAACCTGAGCCTCACTATACTCATAAAAACTCTTTACAGCCTTCAGTAACTTACTACCTATTCCATACACTTATAACATTTGCCACATTGCTCCCCTATCCACTCTATCATATGCCTTTTCTAAATCCATAAATGCAATGAAAACTTCTCTACCTTTATCTAAATACTGTTCACATATATGCTTCACTGTAAACACTTGATCTACACATCCCCTACCCACTCTAAAGCCTCCTTGCTCATCTGCAATCCTACTCTCTGTCTTACCTCTAATTCTTTCAATAATAACCCTGCCATACACTTTACCTGGTATACTCAGTAAACTTATTCCTCTATAATTTTTACACTCTCTTTTATCCCCCTTCCCCTTATATAAAGGAACTATACATGCTCTCTGCCAATCCCTAGGTACCTTCCCCTCTTTCATACATTTATTAAACAAAAATACCAACCACTCCAGTACTATATCCCCCCCTGCTTTTAACATTTCTGTCATGATCCCGTCAGTTCCAGCTGCTTTACCCCCTTTCATTCTATGTAATGCCTCACGCACCTCCCCCACACTCACATCCTGCTCTTCCTCACTCCTAAAAGATGCTATACCTCCCTGACCAGTGCATGAAATTACCGCCTCCCTTTCTTCATTGACATTTAAAAGTTCCTCAAAATATTCCTGCCATCTACCCAATACCTCCAGCTCCCATTTACTAACTCCCCTACTCTTTTTTTTAACTGACAAATCCATTCGTTCCTTAGGCTTTCTTAACTTGTTTATCTCACTCATAAACTTTTTCTTATTTTCAAAAAAATTTCTTGACAGTGCCTCTCCCACTCTTTCATCTGCTCTCCTTTTGCACTCTCTCACCACTCTCTTCACCTTTCTTTTACTTTCCATATACTCTGCTCCTCTTACAACACTTCTGTTTTGTAAAAACCTCTCATAAGCTACCTTTTTCTCTTTTATCACACCCTTTACTTCATCATTCCACCAATCACTCCTCTTTCCTCCTGCACCCACCCTCCTATAGCCACAAATTTCTGCCCCACATTCTAATACTGCATTTTTAAAACTATCCGAACGCTCTTCAACTCCCCCACTATTTATACACATTTACCCACCTTTCTGCCAATAGTTGCTTATATCTCACCCTAACTTTCTCCTCCCTTAGTTTATACACTTTCACCTCTCTCTTACTTGCTGTTGCCATTTTCCTTATGTCCCATCTACCTCTTACTCTGACTGTAGCTACAACTAAATAATGATCTGATATATCCGTTGCCCCTCTATAAACATGTACATCCTGAAGCCTACCTATCAACCTTTTATCCACCAATACATAATCTAACAAACTACTTTCATTACATGCTATATCATACCTTGTATACTTATTTATCTTCTTTTTCATAAAATATATATTACTTATTACCAAACCTCTTTCTACACATAGCTCAATTAAAGGCTCCCCATTTTCATTTACCCCTGGCACCCCAAATTTACCTACTACTCCCTCCACAACATTTTTACCCACTTTAGCATTGAGATCTCCAACCACAAGTACTCTCTCACTTGGTTCAAAACTCCCCATGCACTCACTCAACATTTCCCAAAATCTCTCTCTCTCCTCTACACTTCTCTCTTCTCCAGGTGCATAAACACTTACTATAACCCACTTTTCGCATCCAACCCTTGTTTTACACCACATAATCCTTGAATTGATACATTTATATTCCATCTTTTCCTGCCATAACTTATCCTTCAACTTTATTGCTACTTATTCTTTCGCTCTAACTCTGTTTGAAACCTTTGACCTAATCCCATTTATTTCTCTTCACTGAAACTCTCCTACCTCATTCAGCTTTGTTTCACTTTAAGCCAGGACATCCAGCTTCTTCTCATTCATAACATCCACAATCATCTCTTTCTTATCATTCGCACAACCACCACGTACATTCAAACATCCCACTTTGATGTTTTCTTTTTTTTCTTTTTAGTAAGTTATACAGGATTTTAGTTGACTTTCACAACACGCATGGCATACGGAGGAAAGATTCTTATTCCATTTCCCCATTTATATGAAAGGAAAAGTAATAAGAACAAGAACTTCTTCTTCTTTCAACACGTCGGCCGTTTCCCACTGAGGCAGGGTGGCCCAAAAGGAAAAACGAAAGTTTCTCCTTTTACATTTAGTATTATATACAGGAGAAGGGGTTACTAGCCCTTTGCTCCCGGCATTTTAGTCGCCTCTTACGACACGCATGGCTTATGGAGGAAGAATTCTGTTCCACTTTTCCATGGAGATAAGAGGAAATAAGAACAAGAACTAGTAAAAAAATAGAAGAAAACCCAGAGGGGTGTGTATATATATGCTTGTACATGAATGTGTAGTGTGACCTAAGTGTAAGTAGAAGTAGCAAGATGTATCTGAAATCTTGCATGTTTATGAGACAGAAAAAAAGACACCAGCAATCCTGCCATCATGTAAAACAAATACAGGCTTCCTTTTTACACTCACTTCTTTATACATTTAGTAATTTATACAGGTGAAGGGGTTACTGGTTCCTTGCTTTCTGCATTTTAGTTGCCTCTTATGACATGCATGGCTTATAGAGGAAGGATTCTTCTCTACTTCCTCATTGAAATTCTTCTTTCTTTCAACAAACCAACCATATCCCACCAAGGCAGGGTGGCCCAAAATTAAAAATGAAAGTTTCTTCTTCTAAATTTAGTAATACACCATATACAGGAGAAGGGGTTACTAGCCCCTTGCTCCCGGCATTTTATTCACCTCTTATGACACGCATGGTTCCTGTTCCACTTTCCCATGGAGATCAGTGGAAATAAACAAGAACTAGTAAGAAAATAGAAGAAAACCCAGAGGAGTATGTACAGTGGACCCTCGGTTAACGAAATTAATCCGGTCCAGGAGCTATTACTTAATCTGAATCTTTCGTTATCTGAAACCTTATTTCCCATAAGAAATAATGTAAATACAATTAATTCGTTCCACAAAAAAATAATCACTCAAAAAAAAAAAACGATAACATTTACTTACCTTTATTGAAGAGTTGCAGGCATCTGGAAGGTAGAGTTGCTGACAGGGGCAAGGTGTTAATGGTTGGAAGGGAAATCCCCCTCCAAAAGGACTTCAGGTAACAAGTCCCTCTCTGGGGTTACTTCCCTTCTTTTTCTTTTAATGCATGCCTGCTACACTCCCTGCATGCCTGCTACACTCCCTGCATGCCTGCTACACTCCCTGCATGCCTGCTACACTCCCTGCATGCCTGCTACACTCCCTGCATGAATGCTACACTCTCTGCATGAATGCTACACTCTCTGCATGAATGCTACACTCCCTGCATGAATGCTACACTCCCTGCATGAATGCTACACTCCCTGCATGAATGCTACACTCTCTGCATGAATGCTACACTCTCTGCATGAATGCTACACTCCCTGCATGAATGCTACACTCCCGGCATGCCTGCTACACTCCCTGCATGAATGCTACACTCCCTGCATGAATGCTACACTCCCTGCATGCCTGCTACACTCCCTGCATGAATGCTACACTCTGTGCATGAATGCTACACTCTCTGCATGAATGCTACACTCCCTGCATGAATGCTACACTCCCGGCATGCCTGCTACACTCCCTGCATGAATGCTACACTCCCTGCATGCCTACTACACTCCCTGTATGAATGCTACACTCTCTGCATGAATGCTACACTCTCTGTATGAATGCTACACTCCCTGCATGAATGCTACACTCTCTGCATGCCTGCTACCACTGGGGTGCCACTAGGAAGCTTCTTTGGACCCATGGTGACTTATTTCACAGTGACAATCACTAAACCACCAAATAAGACACCAAATATATTGTGAATCTTTGAAAGAGCGCGTTAGGTAATGTTCTCTTAATGGTAAACAACGCTTCACTGGTGTCCTGCGCTTGCGCGGAGCAGGCGGACACGTCTAATACCTTTCGGTAACCGAGGAATTTTTCGCTAACCGATTCCGAAAAAAGCTTACGTTTTCCGAAACTTTTGTTAAAGGGACCTTTCGTTAACCGAGGGTCCACTGTATGTATATATATTCTTGTACATGCATGTGTAGTGTGACCTAAGTGTAAGTAGAAGTAGCAAGACGTACCTGAAATCTTGCATGTTTATGCAATCCTACCATCATGTAAAACAATTAAAGGTTTCCGTTTCACACTCACTTGGCAGGAGGGTAGTACCTCCCTGGGTGGTTGCTGTCTACCAACCTACTACCTAGACTCATGGAGATTATTATTATTCTTATTATTTTTTAACATGTTGGTCGTCTCCCGCCAAGGCAGGGTGACCCGAAAAATAAACGCTTTCACCATCATTCACAGTCCAGATATGACAGATATGACAGTCCAGATGTCACTCCAAATAGAAAATATCCCAAACCCCTCCTTTAGAGTGAAGGCACTGTTCTTCCCACCTCCAGGACTCAAGTCTGGCTAACTGGTTTCCTTGAATCCCTTCCCAAAATGTTACTCTGCTCACACTCCAACAGCTCGTCAAGTCCAAAAAACCATTCGTCTCCACTCAGGTCTATCTAACATGCTCATACATGCCTGCTGTATGTCCAAGCCCCTTGCTCACAAAACCTCTTTTACCCCCTCCCTCCATCCTTTCCTAGGACAACCCCTACCCCTCCTTCCCTCCACTACAGACTTATACACTCTCTATTATATATTTATTTATTTTCACTCAGTCACCCAACTCATCCATCAAAATTATACTTCATGTGAGTAATGTATGATGATTACAGACCTGTTATCAATCATTGCACTTCCTTTGCAATATATTCGATCGCCTTTTTAAATAATTATTATGGTTTTATAATATTGAATATAATATCCAACTAGTAATTAGTAATTCATATTTGCATTCATAAAACTACTTTTATATAGATACACAGACAGTACCGGCAATTAATTTTGTCAGCCAATCACCCTCGTCGTTATAAGCTGTGGTAATTTAGTCATGAAAATAATCATTACTCCTATGTTTACTACCCCTTACCTTTGAAATACCTTTGAAGAGTTTCGAGAGTTTCTCTACTCTCTGGGCCAGGCTCGTCTGGTGCTTGTCTGGTCAACCAGGCTGTTGCTGCTGAAGGCTCGCTGCCCCACATATCCGTCACAGCCTGGTTGATTTGGCACCTGGTGAAGATACATGTACAGTTTCCTCTTGAAGGCTTCTACACTTGTTCCAGCCATGTTTCGCATATCTTCTGGTAAGATGTTGAATAGTCTGGGACCCCGGATGTTGATACAGTGCTCCCTTATTGTCCCCACTGCACCCCTGCTCCTCACTGGGTTTATTTTACACTTCCTCCCATATCTCTCACTCCAGTATGTTGTTATGGCAGTGTGCAGATTTGGGACCAGGGCCTCGAATACTTTCCAGGTACTGTATATATTATCATGTATCTCTCTAATACTCCGCTCCAATGAGTACATGTTCAAGACTTGAAGGCGTTCCCAATAATTTAGATGTTTCACTGGCTCAATGTGAGCCGTAAACAATCTCTGTACATATTTGTTCCAGCTCTGATGTTTCTCTGGCTTCGAACGGGGCCGTCAGCACTGAGCAATATTCTAAGTGAGGGAGCACTAGCAATTTGAAGAGTGTCACCATTGGCATTATTTCCCTTGTTTTGAAAGTTCTCAATACCCACTTCGTCATCTTCCTGGCTGTTGTGATCTTTGTCTTGTTATGGTCTTTAAAAGAAAGATCAGCTGATATAATTATTCCCAAGTCCTTTACGTGTTCCTTTCGTTCTATTTGGTGACCTTCTTGAGTTTTGTATATAGTGTTCCTTTTGAGTTCATCATTCTTTCCATACCTAAGCAGCTGAAACTTATCACCATTGAACATCATGTTGTTCTCCATTGCCCACTGGAAAACCCTGCTTATGTCTTCCTGTAATTTTTCAGTGTCCTCTACCGTAGTGACTTTCATGCTTATTTTAGTGTCATCTGTAAATGATGATACAAAAGTGTGCCGGGTGTTTTTATCTATGTCTTCTATGAGGATGAGAAACAGCAGAGATGCCAGGACAGTGCCTTGGGGCACTGAGCTTTTACCTCGCTGATGCTGGATCTTGCCCTGTTCACTACTACTTTTTGTGTTCTGTGTGTTAGGGACTCAAAAATCCATCTGCCTACCTTCCCCGTAATGCCCATGGCCCTCATTTTGTGCGCTATCACTCCATGATCACATTTGTCAAACGCCTTGGCAAAATCTGTGTAAATCACATCTGCGTTTTGGTCATCTTCCAATGCCTCTGTAATTCTGTCGTAATGGTTCAGCAGCTGTGACAGGCATGATCGTCCCACTCTAAAGCCATGGTGGTTCGGGTTATGCTGGTTGTGCTGGTCCATGAACTTTGTAATCTGCCGTCTCATCACTCTTTCAAAGATTTTTATGATGTGAGAAGTTAGGGCTACTGGTCTGTAATTTTTAGCTAGTGCTCTACTACCTCCCTTATGCAAAGAAGCTATGTCTGCACTCTTTAAGGCCTCTGGTATTTCACCTAGATCTAAGCTCTTTCTCCAAAGAATACTGAGGGCACTTGCTAATGGTACTTTGCACTTCTTTATAAATAGAGCATTCCATGAATCTGGTCCAGGTGCTGAGTGAGTGGGCATGTTGTCCATTTCTTTTTTGAAATCTATGGGATTTGTACTAATGTCAGTTAGTTGGTCTGCGCGGCCTTCTGATGGAGTGAAAAATATTTCTGCATTTTCTACCGTGCTGTTATTTAGTGGATTGCTGAACACCGACTCATACTGTTCTTTTAGGATTTCACTCATTTCCTGTTCATCGTCAGTATACGAATCTCCTCAATAATGGTCCAATTCTACAGGTAGTTCTTAGCTTGGATTTTGCATAGGAATAGAAATATTTTGGGTTTCTTGGAATATCCTGTATGGTCCTTTGTTCCCTTTGTACTTCTTCTGTTAGGTATGACATCTTAAGTTTTTGCTCTAATTCAGTGATCTCTTGGCTAAGACTATCTCTCCTCTGCTGCAACATATTTGTGTTTTTAAGTAATTCAGTAACCCGTTTTCTTCTGTACCATCTCCTACGCTCTCTCTCTATATCTGATCTTCTTCTGGGTTTCCTCAGTGGTACGTGCTTCATACCTACCTTGCATGTTTCTCTATTTAGCTTCTCTAGGCACTGATGGGAATTTTGGGCTCGCATGTCTGATTCCCAGGATATGTCATAGCTCTTGATTTATTTTTTCCCATTCAATTCTATGGTTGTTAAAACTAAACTTACTGAATATCCCATCTCTAACATTAGTGACGCAGTTCCCTAACCCTGGGTCTGAGTTGCCTGATATTATTTCTGCCAAGGAGTGAGTAGAGGAATTTTTTTCCCCAACTGTACATAAGGAACTTTCCACATGTTGTTAACCTATCTAAACTTAATTTTGTAAATTCCATTCACTGTATTTATACCATTATGTGTGATCATTGATTATTTTTATACTAATCTGTTTTTATGATTTAAATTGCATTACTTTGTTGTACACTATACAGCAAAAAAGCTTTTGTTAAATGACAAGCTTATTAACAAACTGACTGACTGAGTCACATTTGTTATTTCTCTTATTTTTTTTTTTAGAGACCTACCTTTGATGAAGCTAGTGACCCTGATAGCAGTGAGGATGAAAGAGCAATCTTCATTCCAACTGCAAGTTGGTTTCAGCACACACTATCACAACGTCTCGGTGACTGGGAAAAGCATACCAAGGTTATAATTCCCATTTGAGAGTTCTTTTTTTTTTGTTTTACACTTTTATAAAGTTTGTATTGTATTTCTGGTTAGAGCAATATCTATGCCTGAATTAGCATTGAAAAAGTTTATATATTTTGCAGTTACTTTATTTCCATGATTTATCTTGAAAAAATTGCTTTCTACATTGTAAAATTATGAATGGCATGTAGTAATCGTATGCCAGAATAATGTACAAGTATTTTACTATGACAAATATGTTGTTTAATAGTGGTAATTTGTTGTTTCTGTAATTAGTTTTATATCCCTTTCTCTCTTCCATATTTTAAAAAGAAATTCACATAATTTATATTTTTTCATGTAGCCTTTTTTTTTTTCTCTCACATTTCTGTTATATGGCACATATCTATGTTAACCCTTTGACTGTCGCAACCCCAAATCCTGAACTTTTCCTGGTTTCACAAAATTTAAAAAAAAAAAATGATTTTTTCTTATGAAAGGATAGAAACTTTTTTCCCAATGGTAATGACACAAAAAGTATGAAATTTGATGGAAAACTTACGGAATTACGCTCTTGTGAAGTTAGTGATCTCTGCGATATATACGCATCGGCGATTTCATCGACTTTGAGCCCTATTTTCGGCCAATTCCATTGCTCCAGTCGACCAAACTCATAGCTATTTCTTTAGAACTCCATTTGTTCTATCGATTGAGTACAAGAAACTGCCAAAAAACCGATTGCAACTACCCAATAAAGTGGTCAGAAATTGGAAATTGGGCCAATTTCATGCAAAATAAAAAAGATGTCAATTTCAAAATAGGGTTCAGAATAAACAATGCAGACATTCCTGGCACTAAAATAAGATTTTCTCTGTTCATTAGTCACATCTTTAGGCCCCTCTTATATTACTCTTGCTTTCTATTTTGATTTTTTATTCACACAAAAAATAGAAGATTTACTGTTATGCAGACTACTGCATTATTGTAAAAATGGTATAAATAATATCAGTGCGCTTGTGAAAGAATATTAGACTCACCAGTTGACGTGTATTGGACGCGTAGCATGATGTGATTTGTTTACTCTTGAACATTGGCAAAAATTGAACATTTCTGCTACTTTGAGCTCAATTTCAAGGTCGTTTTCATCATGAAACTAACCAAAATCATCTCTATTTCTGTAATATGTTTTCCATTCTATCATATGAGACCACGAAAAAGAGAATACATCCATAAATACTATACGAAAATACACCTCAAAGTCGGCGTTTTAATCCAAAAACATGGTCAGGTGTTTTTTTTCTCATTATGCACTGCGTGCTGCAGTATTTTTTTTATACAGCTCACACTGACCACACACATCCATTCTCTCACATGTGGGCCTACCAGCTTTCTCCCACTTGATTTGAAGCCGCTAGAATTTTTGAGTATATATACGTCAGAAACAGTGGCTCGTAAGACGTATATATATGACCGAAACAGTCAACGGGTTAAATTCCTCCATGCATTTGAGAGTTCATTTGCTCGGTTTATCTAATTCTTTTTGTTTGACTTTATAGTTGTCTTGAATTCTTATTCTGCAAAGGATTTTGTTTTTTTGCATCATCTGCCAAAATATTCATGTAGTTTACTTTATTGCATCACATATACATGCAAGCATGTGTGTCTACAGCCTCAAATTATTTTCTTAGGGCATTGGATCGAAGCTGATGGAGAAGATGGGATATGTGGTTGGCACCGGCCTTGGCCCACAGGGAGAGGGCCGAGTGGAACCCGTGACTGCCTATGTTTACCCACAAGGAGTGTCATTGGGTAGGTCACTCAGTTATACCTCTCTAGATAGAAGTTAGACAAAGTTACAGATATTGTACATTTGTCATCTGGTTATGAGTAATTATCACAAAACATTATGAGTCTGTACTTGGATTCCCAATCTAAAGGATGGGTGGGAATGTTGTAGTTCATTTGGATTGTGATGTCTGCTCATTTCTGGCAAGACATCTTTGTATGAGTGATGTTGAATCTGTTTCCTTATTTGGGCAACCCTACCTTGGAAGGAAAGATCCATTGTGTTAAAAATAAATTGACTGCTAACACAAATATATGTTGTTATTAGTGAGTTGTAATTTGAGGCAGAAGGAATCCTTTAAGAAAGATTGAAGAATAAAAACAAGATTAGATTATCTTGGCTGGAGTAGTGCCAGGGTTATGTAAACATGGAATGGCACAGTTTTTACATACTAAACATCACTTTTAACTTCTTTTAACTTTCTTTTGCTGCCAATGTGTTTACTAATATTTAACTCATATCCTTAGATGGTAAGAATAAATGTGGAAATCAACATAAAAATTAGAGATAGATTCTTATGGTTTGGGATATGTCTACAGTCTTGGGTTTATAGTAATACACTATTTCAAAAGTTAAGTTTGATTGACACCATTTATTCATGTTAAGTGCTGTAAAGGTGCTCATAACTAAAAATATTTTTTTTTTTAAATAAGGTAGATTAAAGCTTGCAGAATTTGAATCTTTGTCTTCATATCTAATCTTAAGAGAAATGAGTTGAGCTTCTTAAAGGCATCATTGCTCAGTTCATGGAGCATATAGTCCTGATTCTTACTGTTGTTTTCCTACAAGAATGACTTGTCTAGCCTGTCATGTATAAATACATTATATATACAGTGGTACCCCGACTTACGATATTTTTTCATTCCAGAATGCTGTTCAAGTGCCATTACCAAACGAATTTATCTCCATAAGAAATGATGTAAAATAGACTAGTCCTTTTAGACCCCCAAAATTACACTTACAAAAGCATTTAAAAAAATATTTTATTTTATTAACACATCGGCCGATTCCCACCAAGGCAGGGTGGCCCGAAAAAGAAAAACTTTCATCATCATTCACTCCATCACTGTCTTGCCAGAGGGGTGCTTTACACTACAGTTATAAAACTGCAACATTAACACCCTCCTTCAGAGTGCCGGCACTGTACTTCCCATCTCCAGAACTCAAGTCCGGCCTGCCGTTTCCCTGAATCCTTCATAAATGTTACTTTGCTCACACTCCAACAGCACGTCAAGTATTAAAACCATATGCCTCCATTCACTCCTATCAAATACGCTCACACATGCTTGCTGGAAGTCCAAGCCCTCGCACACAAAACTTCCTTTACCCCTCCTCCAACCTTTCCTAGGCCGACCCCTACCCCGCCTTCCCTCCACTACAGATTTATACACTCTCGAAGTCACTCTGTCTCGTTCCATTCTCTCTACATGTCCAAACCACCTCAACAACCCTCCTCAGCTCTCTGAACAATCGTTTTGGTAATCCCGCACCTCCTCCTAATTTCCAAACTCCGAATTCTCTGCATTATATTCACACCACACATTGACCTCAGACATGACATCTCCACTGCCTCCAGCCTTCTCCTCGTTGCAACATTCATCACCCATGCTTCACACCCATATAAGAGCGTTGGTATAACTATACTCTCATACATTCCCTCTTTACTTCCATGGACAAGGTTCTTTGTCTCCACAGACTCAAGTGCTCCACTCACCCTTTTCCCTCATCAATTCTATGATTCACCTCATCCTTCATAGACCCATCCGCCGACATGTCCACTCCCAAATATCTGAATACATTCACTTCCTCCATACTCTCTCCCTCCAATCTGATATCCAATCTTTCGTCACCTATTCTTTTTGTTATCCTCATCACCTTACTCTTTCCTATATTCACTTTCAATTTTCTTCTTTTACACACCCTACCAAATTCATCCACCAACCTCTGCAACTTCTCTTCAGAATCTCCCAAAAGCACAGTGTCATCAGCAAAAAACAACTGTGACAACTCCCACTTTGTATTTGCTTCTTTATCTTTTAGCCCAACACCTCTTGCCAAGACCCTCGCATTCACTTCTCTTACAACCCCATCTATAAATATATTGAACAACCACGGTGACATCACACATCCTTGTCTAAGGCCCACTTTTACTGGAAATAGTCCCCTTCCCTCCTACACACTCTAACCTGAGCCTCACTATCCTCATAAAACTCTTCACTGCTTTCAGCAACCTTCCTCCTATTCCATACACCTGCAACATCTGCCACATTGCCCCCCTATCTACCCTATCATACGCCATTTCCAAATCCATAAATGCCACAAAAACATATTTACCCTTATCCAAATACTGTTCACCTATATGTTTCACTGTAAACACTTGGTCTACACACCCCTACCTTTCCTAAAGCCCCTTGTTCATCTGCTATCCTGCTTTCTGTCTTACTCTTAATTCTTTCAATAATAACTCTACCATACACTTTACCAGGTACACTCAACAGACTTATTCCCTATAATTTTTGCACTCTCTTTTGTCCCTTTGCCTTTATACAAAGGAACAATACACGCTCTCTGCCAATCCCTAGGTACCTTACCCTCTTCCATACATTTATTAAATAATAGCACCAACCACTCCAAAACTATATCCCCACCTGCTTTTAACATTTCTATCTTTATCCCATCAATCCCAGCTGCCTTACCCCCTTTCATTCTACCCACTGCCTCACGAACTTCCCCTACACCCACAACTGGCTCTTCCACACTCCTACAAGATGTTATTCCTCCTTGCCCTACACACAAAATCACAGCTTCCCTGTCTTCATCAACATTTAACAACTCCTCAAAATATTCTCTCCATCTTCCCGATACCTCTAACTCTCCATTTAATAACTCTCCTCTCCTATTTTTAACTGTCAAATCCATTTGTTCTCTAGGCTTCCTCAACTTATTAATCTCATTCCAAAACTTTTTCTTATTTTCAACAAAATTTGCTGATAACATCTCACCCACTCTCTCATCTGCTCTCTTTTTACATTGCTTCACCACTCTTTTAACCTCTCTTTTTCTCTCCATATACTCTTCCCTCCTTGCATCACTTCTACTTTGTAAAAACCTCTCATATGCTAAACTTTTTCTCCCTTACTACTCTCTTTATATCATCATTCCACCAATCGCTCCTCTTCCCTCCCGCACCCACTCGCCTGTAACCACAAACTTCTGCTGAACACTCTAACACTACATTTTTAAATCTACCCCATACATTTTCGACCCCATTGCCTACACTCTCACTTACATAAACTTACATAAAAGGGTGAGTTTGGGGACCATCGTAAGTCGGGGTACCACTGTATATATATATCAAACCCCTTCTTTTGTGTATATTACTAATTGTAAAAGGAGAAACTTTCGTTTTTCCTTTTGGGCCACCCCCGCCTTGGTGGGAAACGGCCGACGTGTTGAAAGAAGAAAGATATATATATCATTCTCATTATAAGCATGACTTTAACTGTTACTGTACCTAATTGTAAAAAATGGCTTCGATATTTGGTTGTCAGATAATTATTTAAAATTTTATATATACAGTGGACCCCCGAGTTTCGGTCACCTTGGAAATCGAACAATTATGTAAGTGTAATATTGTAAGTGCTTTTGTAAGTGTATTTTTGGGGGTCTGAAATGGACTAACCTACTTGACATTATTTCTTAAGGGAGTAAATTCGTTCGGTAATGGCACTTGAGCAGCCTTCTGGAATGAATTATGACCGAAATTCGGGGGTCCACTGTACAGTGGTACCTTGGTTTTCGTTGATAATTCATTCCAGAATGCTGTTCGAGCGCCGTTACCAAACGAATTTGTTCCCATAAGGACAAATGTAAATTAGATTAATCCATTTCAGACCCCCAAAAATACACTTACAGAAGCACTTACAAAAATACACTTACATAATTGTTCGAGTTGGGAGCTGTACGAAAACCGAGGTACCACTGTAATTCTTTTTTTAAATTAACACAGATCGTTGCATGGAACTTCGAGAAGCATCAAATGGAGAGGAGTTGTTAGACGTTGAGAAGCGACTTGACAGAGAACGAAGAAAGGAAGAAGCCAAATCAGCTCAGACTGCAGAAAGACTCAGAAAGAGAACATCAGTGTTTGATATCATTAATAAAAAATTAGGAGGGAAAGGTACATATCTTCTCATTTTACCTTAACCCTTTGGGGGTCGACAGGCCTTCTCAGGAAAGTGTTCCTGGGGTCGAAAATTTTTTTGAAAAAAAAAGTTAATTTTTTCTTATGAAATGATAGAGAATCTTTTTCCGATCATAACTCCACCAAAATTATGAAATTTGATCGAAAACTAACAAAATTATGCTTTCGCGAAGTTATCGGTATCTATGACACTGACGCATCGACGATTTCACCCATTTCGAGCCCTATTTTCGACAAATTCTAATGTTTCAGTCTCCTAAAATTATAGCTATTTCACTAGAACTCCATTTCTTCTATCGAATGAGTAGAAGAAACTTCCTATTTACCAATTTCATCTACCCAAAATAGTGGTCAGAAAATGGCAATTTTCCAATTTCACACAAATTTCAAACGATGCCAATTTCAAAATAGGGTCCAGAGTAAACAAGGCAGACATTCCTGGCACTAAAATAACATGTTATCTGTTCATTAGCCACATCTCCAGGCCCCTGTTCCATTACTTTTGCTTTCCATTTTGAATTTTTATTCTCACAAAAATAGAAGATTTACTGTTATGTATACAACTGCATCATTGTAAAAATGGTATAAATAATATCAGAGCACTTGTGCATGAATATAAGACTCGCCAGTTGATGTGTATTGGACGCATGGTGTGATTTGTTTACTCTTGAACATCGTCAAAAATCGAACATTTTCGCTAATTTGAGCTCAATTTCAAGATACTTGTCATTGTCATCCCAATCAAAATCATCTCTATTTCTGTAATATATCTTCCATTCTATCAAATGAGACCAAGAAAACGAGTACATCAATAAATACCATACGAAAATCGACTGCAAAGTCGCTGTTTTAATCGAAAAAAACGGTCAGAGTTTTTTTCTCTCATTATGCAGTGTGTACTGCAGGATTTTTTTTATATTGCGCACACTGACCACACAGACCCATTCTTTCATATGTATGCCTACCAGACGTTTTCTGCTTAAATTGAGGCCGCTAGAATTTGGGCGTACTAGTACGGCACCAACCCCTGCTCGTAAAATGTACTAGTACGGCACCGACCCCGAAAGGGTTAAAATACTTTATCTGATGATTTCCTTCCTGTGATCAACATGTAAATTGTCCTCATTTTTTCCAGTTCAGTACCCATTATGGTAGTATGTTAGCCTAATCATATTTAAGCAAAGTTGAATAAACCTTACCTATTCTAACATTATAATAGAATAACTAATAAAACCTCACCTAGTTATTTTTATAAAAAATTGCCTCATTCAATCATATTTAAAAACTACTGAAACAAACCTTATCTAATTATGTATTTAATGTTCAAAATAAACAATAATTTGAGGGAATAAAAGTATACCTCTGTCCCTTTCCCAATGACTTAGACTAAGGGATATGTAACAATCAGATTTTTGGCCCAAGTCAACATTTGGCTGGTAACATACAGTGCTGTGTGATGTGGAGTTTTACAGCAGGATAGCTATGTTATGTATCACAGAGGTGAAATTATAATTACTTATGCAACCTTTCATCATTGTTTTTACATCAATGTACTACATATTTATATGTTTTTTCTATTTTGGTATGTTAATGTGGTTATGATAATACAGTGCAGCATTTATATGTTCATGCATCATTAATTTCAGATCAGACTGCAGAAGATAGCGATGATGAATCAAATTCAAAGCCACTCATGAATGTCAGTAAGGCTGCACTGCAAAAAGATTCAACCAAAGATCTCAACATGAAGAATTATCAACTCAGTGAAAATATTCGTCAACTTCGGAAAGAGGTGGAAAGAATGGAATGTTCAAGAGAGAGACAGAGTGGTAATAAGGCTGCTCTATCAGTAATCAACAGTAAGATAGAGAATAAAAAAAGTGAGATACAAAGATTGCAAGAAGCTGAAAAGAAGGTTCAGGGAGAACAGCAAAATAGAAAAGATAAGAAAAAATTTTGTGTATTTTAATATTTCTTCAAGATCTCGCCATTCATCTCATAAATATATCATTTCACTCAAGTTAATTGTTAAGTATTCTTTAATATAAATAGGGTTAAAAGTGTATCATAGTTATTTGTGGTAGCACTTAGTGCACAAATGAATATAATAGTAGTACAATGCAGAAATAGCAGTAGTTTGATTAATGTAGTGTTATCATTAAAATATCCCCATTATGCCAGAAACAACTGTGAAAGTTTGACATGTATGCTACAAATTTGAAGTATATTACACCTAATACATTATTGTATTGTAACTCATGAGATCCATTACAATTCTGACAGTAAAACTGTATATTAAAAATCTTTGTTTATTTTAAACATATTGAGAATTTGAGTCTTTAAGTGGCATTGAAAAAAGAAATGGTTATACATTACATTATTAGTATAGTCAAATCTTGATGACTCATCATTCTATCATTTTTAACTGAATTACTTCTGTTTCTTTAAGAGATGCTCATCTTCTAACAAAAAAAAAAATGGTACATGTATATGCAAAGTTCAGTTAGACTCTGCTTTATGTTTGATGTGGGAGCATATCTTTAATAATAATAATAATAATAATAATAATAATAATAATTTTTATTTGGACATGATACAAAGAATTACATTTGGTTATTGAGATTACATGAGGTGTACATCTGCACTTAATTGTAGACACTTGCAAGATACTATTCTCTCATGACTGTCCAACAGACATTATTATTTTTATTTAGAATGTTTGTATGACTATGAGAAAGTGAAGTAGTTTTCATAAACACACTGAATATTGTTATTATAATCAGTCATGGGCCTTAAATGTTGCTGGGAGGAGGAGGCTAGAGGTAGTGGAGATGTCACATTTCAAGACAGTGTGTTGTGTGAATTTTATGCAGAAAATTCAGAATGTAGCAATTGGAAGATGGTGTGGGGTTAAAAACTGTATAATTCAGAGAACTGATGAGGGATTGTTGAGGTGGTTTGGGCATTTAGAGAGGGTGGAGCAGAATAGAATGACTAAGGGTGTACCAATTGTAGGTGGGAGGAAGGAGTGGTAAGGGTTGTCCCAGAAAGGGTAAAGGTTTTGAGTGCTTGGGGCTTGAGCATCCTGTAGGCTTATGTAAGCACATTAGATAAGAGTGAGTGGAGAGAAGTTAACATGGTGGATATGGGTATGATATGCAAGAGTCACATTTGGTGTAATAAGTCAAGTTTGAGTTAAGAACTCTTCTTCTTTCAACAAACACGCCATATCCCACTGAGGCAGGATGACCTAAAAAAAAAGGAAAGTTTCTCTTTTTTTTTTAAATTTAGTGGTGTATGCAGGAGAAGGGGTTACCAGCCCCTCGCTCCCGGCATTTTAGTCGCCTCTTATGACATGCATGGCTTACGGAGGAAGAATTCTTTTCCACTTCCTCATTATTTATAACACACCAGCCATCTTCCACCAAAGTAGGGTGACCTGAAAAAGAAGAAACAAAAGTTTTCTTTCTTTTTACATTTAGTAATTTAAATGAGGAGTTTATTATTGTTGTTATTATTATTATTATTATTATTATTATTATTATTATTATTATTATTATTACTACTATTATTCTCTAAATGAGGAAGCATTAAATGCATAGGGTTCACACAGCTTAGAAGTCTTAGAAAGCATTATTAATATTTATTCATCCTTAGTGGGAATAGGGGAAGACCCTGATGATAGTAAAGTATTTGATTCAAGGATTTGGATCAAACCTGATTACTTCACATTGTCTAGGTACTGTATGACTTCTGTGAGTTTAGCTCTTCCTCATAAATAAAATAATATTCTTTCAGTAAAATACAGCAGTGATACAATAAAGCAAGGGAGATATAATAAAGCAGCTGATGCAGTGAAGCAAATAAGCAATAAAACAGAAGTGAGACTGAATCTAAAAGATAAAATAAAACAATAAGGTTATAATTAAGCAAATTTTATACAGTATAATGATGAAACAGTTATAAGAGGGTGCAGTGGGAGTAACATAACTGGGCTCTAATTATAGAGTCCTCATATACCATCACCAAGGAAGCTCCTTATTTGTAGGCTGAGTGCCTGAGGCACAACTTTCAAATACGCATAGATCGTGTAGAATTAGGGAAATTTTTTAAGTGTTAATGATATAACACAAGAATGCTGTACCTACTTGATTTGAATTCCCTAACTTGGTGATTATTAATAGTCTGAATTGTTTATGTTTGCATGTAATTCTAGAATTCATTGACTAAATTTTGTTAATAGAGTAAATAATCCCCTGTGCTTAATCTTTTGTACAAAATAATTTCTACCACTAGTTGAACTTTCTTCTTTTGTGCAAATGGCAAACAGGTAAGAGTAGAATATTGTAAACAAGTACTGAATGTATTTGTTCTGCACTACTGCAATCTCAAGCCTAGGGTTACACAGTGTATCTGTTAATTTCCAGCTAGCAGTACACTGAGGAGTATCATCCTTGAATTTTTATTTCATATCATTATTAGTTTTCTCTCGGTAAGTTAGAGTTGAACTAAAACTTCTGGAACTAAACCCCATTGTCTTTTTTCAGAGCTTTATGGTTTTATATTTGTATATTTTCTTTTCTTTATGAAAAGTAATAACCCGAAGCATAACTGTATGTGGCATTTTAAGCTTGACATAGCTTAATGCCTCACATGTTAGAATCTGAACCTAAGATTGGGCATGAGTTACACAATAAAACTAGCAAATTAAATGAACTCTACTTTGAGGATTAACAAGGGACAGTTGCCACCTGCTAGACTATAGAGTACTGTGCCTATATCAGAGCACTCCAGCTAGCTAAGGGCACGGTCAAGTTCATTCAGCCGCCCATCCATATACAGTGGTACCCCGAGTTTCGTACAGCTCCCAACTCGAACAATTATGTAAGTGTATTATTGTAAGTGCTTTTGTAAGTGTATTTTTGGGGGTCTGAAACAGACTAATCTAATTTACATTATTCCTTATGGAAACAAATTCATTCAGTAATGGCACTCAAACAGCCTTCTGGAACGAATTATGGCCAAAACTCGGGGTACCACTGTACTGCATATATGTACACAAAACAGTTTCACTGCTTTGGTGTTGGGGCTGTCATGAGAGAGGATAATGCTGCATAAGAGTAATTCCAGCCCTGCTAAAATGAAACTTTCTAAGCTGCCATAGCTACTGAACCTATAGTGGAGTTTTTTGATGCAGTGATCCCTCTTTTATTGAATATCTGCATAGCTTAATTCCAAATAACAACCAATAAAAACATACAGAAGGAGCCTCCTACCACTTAACAACCTGCTCCCACTTTTTAAATGACCAAATTTACTGGCTGCAGACTTTTAATCTTGATTAGTGACCATTTCCTGGAACAATGACTGGACTGACATAACCAACATATGTACACACAGTTTGTGTTGAACTTTTCCTGATCAGTGACTTCTTCTAAGTGGACGGCATAGGCAAACCAAGATGTGGCATGTGCGACGCTTGCTAGCCTACTGACAAGATGCAACAGACTCGCTTCTCATCATTTGTTAATGTTATGACTTGTGAAAATTTATGAGAAAATGTTTTGGTTGAGCAGCTCACATATGCACACTAGTGTTCTGTATGTGTCAGTGTTCCTTCAGGTTTCTCTGGAACTTTTTGCATGTTTCACCTATGACAACATGATCGCTAAACAACCATTGGTTTCTGAGAGTGCCATTACTCCTGAGGTCAAGAGGAATAGCATTACTCATACACTAAATTGGACGTTTTTTGGCATGTGGATGTGGATGAAAAGTTACGTGACATAACGAAGCATCTTGGTTTGGCTAAATCTACTGTATACACCATTTTTTGTAAATGCGAGATAGGTGTTGAAAGTGTTAGCTTTGTGAATCCTGTTGCTCATGCAATAAACAGGAATCACAGCAGGATATGAAGTGGCATCTCAATGTGTGTGTGGATTGAGGTCCAGACCCAGATGAACATGCTGCTGCTTGGCATAGTGACTTCAGACAAAGACCCTAAGTTTGTTTGATGATTGAAAGGAAAAGGTAGCATCAAGACATTACTCTCACTACTAGTGAGATAGGAAGTAGGGATGCTGAAGCAGCTGCCTCATATTCTGAAATCCTGAGGGAAATTATAGAGGAAGGTGGCCATACACCTCAGGAAGTATTTAATATGGATGAAACTGTAAAGTACTGGAAGCATATGCCATCAGGAACATTTACCTCAAATGGACCTACTAGCTATTTTTGTAGATGACAGTGCAACTGGGTATTTCAGGCTGAAGCTACTCTTAGTGTATAACTCTGACAACCCATGAGCTTTGAAAAATATTGAGAAGGTAATTCTCAGTAATTTAGTGTGCCAACAAGAAAGCATGGGTAAGTAAAGCAATGTTTACCAAGTGATTAAAGTCTTATGTGGAAAACATAAGACTTTAATTACTTGGTAAACATTGCTGTTGAAAAATACTGTGTTGACAAATACTTAGCCCATAAAGCATTGCTGCTCATTGACAAGGCAACAACAATTCATCCAGTGACATTAGCATGTGCTTTCAAGCATGTCAAGCCTTGGCTTCTTCTTAAGGACACTACAGCTTTAATTCAGTCGGTGTGTTATCAACTCTTTCAAATCAACTTATGTAAAGAAAACTTTCACAAAACTTGTTGCAGACACTGATAGAGAGAATAAGCCAAAAATCAAGGAATTTGGGAAGATTTTTAATATCCTGAATGCCATCATCATCATTGACGACACTTGGAAGGAAGTGACAGTCACTCCAACGAACAATGTATGGAAGAAATTGTGGCCCTAACTCCCTCACTTTATCCCTACCTCCTCTAATACCTGATGTCGGCTTCATGGAACCCATCTTTGGTGAGTATAGTATGTGTTTTTAGAATTTCAGTGTTCATTTATGATGTTATGGCCTTGTAAAATGAGAGTATAACACTACTATGCTTCTAGTTAACAATGAGCTCATCTCTTGTGAGCATTGTATATGTTTTTTTAAAATTCATTATTGAAAAAATAAAAGGCTTTGGATACAGAAAATTATCATCTCAGTCTGCATTTCAAATTATAACACAAGCTCTTATATTATAATTCCCTGGCTAGTTGTAGTTCCAGGGTTGAGTCTCAGGTCCTTAATAGCTGACAACCAGCTTACTACCTCATGAGAAATGTCGTATCTATCCTTAAATACGTATGTGTAATGTGTTTGCTTCCGCCAGTATTTCTTGTATGTGTATAAGAACTTATTCCATTTCCTCATCACTTTGAAGCTGAAGAAGTATTTCCTAATATACTAGTGACTAATTTTCATTTTTAACTTTCATTTATGGCCTCTTGTCTTCAATCCTCACCTTACAGTGCCCTGCCAATTCTTTTGAGTATCTAATGCATTAACTATGTTTCTCTTTGTCCTTTCATGTACGATTGTCAGGTTCAGTCTTTTAGTTTCCTAGGTGAGCCTTGTTAGCCCTATGACCAAGTCATATTGTGAATCTCTGAATTTTCTCTATTTTTTTACATACTTCATCAGTTGTGGGTGCCAAGCAAATGCATTCTTTATATGTACAGTGGAACCCCGAGTAACGTAAAAACTTCATTCCAGAAGCCTGCTCAAGTGCCATTACCAAACAAATTTACTCCCTTAAGAAATAATGTCAAGTAGGTTAGTCCATTTCAGACACCCAAAAATACACTTACAAAAGCACTTACAATATTATACTTACATAATTGTACGATTTCCGGGGTGTTCGTTACTCGAGGTTCCACTGTACTAGGTCAGATCTTTCTTCTTTCAACAAACTGGCTGTGTCCCACTGAGGCAGGGTGACCAAAAAAGAAAAACAGAAGTTTCTCTTTTTTTTTTTTACTTTAGTAATGTTGTATACAGAAGAAGGGGTTACTAGCCCCTTGCTCCCGGTATTTTAGTTGCCTCTTACGACACGCATAGCTTACGGAGGAAGAATTCTATTCCACTTCCTCATGGAGATAAGAGGAAATAAGAACAAGAACTAGTAAGAAAGTAGAAGAAAACCCAGAGGGGTGTGTATATAGTATATGCTTGTACATGCATGTGCAGTATGACCTAATTGTAAGTAGAAGTAACAAGACATACCTGAAATCTTGCATGTTTATGAGAAAAATAGACACCAGCAATCCTACCATCATGTAAAACAATTACAGGCTTTCGTTTTACACTCACTTGGCAGGACGGTAGTATACCTCCCTGGGCAGTTGCTGTCTACCAACCTACTACCTAGGACTAGGTCAGATATATGTCATAAATAATCTTAATTTTTTTTTAAGGTTCCTGAAAGCAGTTTCTATAGGAGCACGTACCCTTCAAGGGGTGCCGTAATCCTGGCGATGGGTTCTTGATCCAAGGACTTTGAGGTTCCTTGCCTTCCTTGGAACATATAGGGTTTAGTGCTTTCCCATAAATGTAATAATAAAAATACAGACCCACATCAGGAGGCTTGTGGGTCAATTGGTATCACCTTCAACTCACAACTGAAGGACCTGGGTTTGATCCCAGCACAAGTGGAAATGGTAGACATGTTTCTTTACATCTGTTGCTCTTTTTCACCTCGTTGAGTGGGACTGTTGTATGTCGCCCCTCAAGGAAGGTGCTTTGATGCTAGTGAAGGGCTCTTGATCCAAGTGATTGGACCCACCCTCTCCATCCTTGGGTTGAACCTCGTTGCCTCTAATTCTCCCAGACACTGTATGATCCTCTGTGGGTTTAGTGCTCCCCATATGGGGTGGCACTTTACTTAGGAGGGTGGAAGAGATTTGCCCTGATTTTTCTTAAGAGTACCCTGATATCCATATTCTAGATGAAAGTGAAGGTGAAGTTATAAGCAATTAACCCATCTCAAATTCAAAATGATCAATGAATTATCAAAGGGTCTGCCTTATTTTGCATTGAAAAGGCTTATTATTTACCCATAAAATGCTCAGTTTTGTAGTATACCAGGAGGCTGCCTCCCCAGACCCTGCCGTATAATAATAATAATAATAATAATAATAATAATAATAATAATTTTTATTTGGACATGATACAAAGAATTACATTTGGTTGTTGAGATTACATGAGGTGTACATGCAAAAGCCCCTAGTATGCAGGGCATTTTGGGCAGACTTAAAATGCCCTGCCTATGGCGCTCTCCTTCCCCATTCCCCATATATGTAATACTGTAAATTGCATCATGTGGAAGATCAAAGACTCCCAGTGAAAATAAGTAAAACAAAATGACCTTGTTGGGTTATCTAGTTACTAACCCTTCGGGTTAATAATCTGAATTAAATAATTTTTATATGCCGCCAACGCTATTCTGTGTATGTGCGCCCCCGGCGATATGCTTAAGAACATAGGAAAGAAAGAGCACTGCAGCAGGCCTACTGACCCATGCTAGGCAGGTCCATGTCACACCCGCACAAGAAGGAAGGAGCACTGCAGCAAGCCTACTGGCCCAAGCTGGTCAGGTCGAACTCACACCCAGTCATGTATTTGTCTAACCTGTTTTTTTTTAAACTACACGTTTTAGCTTATGTACAGTACTCCAGGCTCCTTTTCTGTGGGGGTAATATATACCCTTTATTTTTACTATAAAACCATCATGGTCATGCACTGCGGGTGTGTAGAAAAATGAAAAAAAAAATCAACACCAGAAATTAGTACGCCAGTTGTGTTTATTAGCCAAATGGTCATGACATTGAATTATTGAATTTTACATGCATTTTAAGGATGTTTTCCGAAGTGCCTTTAAAACTAGTCTAACTGCAACACAGCTTGTATGAGTATGAAAAAGGTGGCGCTGGTAGACTTGTGGCCACGACGTAATAAGTTACTTGATGAACAGCAGCAGCATAGTACGAAGCTGCCAGCCCGTAGTTTCTAGTTCTCTCCTCGTTATATAGTCTTAATTATAAAGGTCTTTTAATCTGAGACAGTTCACAAATAAGCTTTGCTATACGTTAAACTTGGTAACGGATGTGAATATTCTCTATTATGATTGTTTAAATTAGTTTAAGTTAGTTCTATGATGCGTGAAGACTGTATATCGTTCAGCAGGTGTTATATTAGTAATGTTACCTGTATCTTTCGTTCTGGTCAATATCGGCAACACCAATTGCCTAGAAGTACTAATCTGTATTAGAGTGTGAAATAAAATATAATAGGAAATAGTGAAGAGTAACGCGGAGCAGTGTTTGTCAAACTGTAGCACTAAATAAGGCAGATAAAACAAGAACAAAAATGTCCCAAGTATATTGAAAGAGTTGCTCTTGTAACTGGATATATCTGACCTCTACAGTGGCCGCCTACCACCTACCTCATAAAAAATCGACCTTGACACACCATCTTTGATTCCAAAATTACCTTCTTAATATAAAATATCTCCCCTTAGGTGCCTTGACGCGGTTGAAGGGTTCGTGATTCAAAGAATTGGAGCTACCATCCCTTTCCTTGGATCGAATATAATTGCCTCACTATAAGACCCCTGCGGATTTAGCGCGCCTCAATAAATGTGTATAAAATACCTAAGATGCATCATATAAGAATATGAAATTAAGACACATATAAGAATAATTCATTGCCTTGCGTATGAAACCTAGAATGTGTTGTAGCAGAGCATGACAATCATCCTGGGTCTGTTAGGTAAATACAGTTACAGCTAGTGTTGTAACCTTGTAAAATGTCATATAAATCAGGGTAGCCACACAATGTCGTGTATCTAATTTTGATCATATTTTTTTTCCTAGGAACTTTCGACATAATATGTTTATCATTTAATTTATCGTAGGTTAATCATAAATTTTCCCCGTTGTCTCTTTATTGATTATGCGTAATATTAAACAATTGCAGACAATTTATATAATATCTACGTGTAAGATGAAATCGATCTAAGTAAATTTATTTACGCGGACAAGCAAACAAAAAGGCAGATTTGTATTTATATATCAAGAAAGATAATTCGTAACATTTTATTTTCTTTAGTAGCAAGACCTGTGTTTAATATATAAGAAATAACTTTACTAGCTAAGACAGCATTCGGACGGGAACGAGGACTACTTAAATATTAGATATCTTACTGTTTTCACTCATTCCAACAGGAAATTACTAATGAGTATGTAGACAGATTCACTACAAAAATATAGTTAAACGGGAAAGCTTTGTAATTATCGTATATTAGTTCTCCCCGAGTATTTTGGAAGAGTTGGGTTAGGTGTGAGAATAACGAGGCTGTGTATAGGGAGATTATTGGAATGCTGGATGTAGCAGTTAGGGGGACGAGGTCTCCAGCCATCATCCAGAGTTGTCTTCTTAATATTACTGGAGGTCCTCGCCCGCTGCAACCCCCGACTAACACCACAATGCCCAATATCAAGATTTTTTCGGGTTCCTCGCACCCAGACTTGGCCCAGCGGGTGGTAGACCGCCTAGGTATTGATCTGGGCAAGGTGGTCACCAAGAAGTTTTCAAATTTGGAGACGTGGTAAGGCCTTGATCTAGCCATTTTTTTTCTTAGCTGTATTATATATACCCATATTTTTTTTATATTAGTATTATAACCGTAGAAGAAATTCCCATTCATTTTGGTTCAACAGATTGCCGTCCGTATTTACCCGCCATTATTATTTGTTTATAATGCAATGTCATCTCTTTTTGAGTTTCAGGATAGTTCTATGCGTTAAAATTGTAATTTATATTAATGTTACAGGAGACGAATACGCAGCAAAGCCGAGGTCAGCTTAATAAGCTTGAAGCAAGTCAGGTGCTCGCTCATCTCAACCTCCGCTCACACCAACTTAACTTCATACATTATATCTCCATTTACCTTACTGTCACTTCGCTAATGTCTAAATTACTCCGCTCACACCAACTTAACTTCATACATTATATCTCCATTTACCTTACTGTCACTTCGCTAATGTCTAAATTACACTATCTCTGGGAATAAAGTAGCTATAGATATCAGCGGCGTGTGGAAGCAAGACTTAACTAAGGTCCCTGACTGACGCTATAGGCAATTAAGTTTATTTAGGTACAAGTACACACAAATACAGTTAAACAAATTATCATACATAGTAACCTGTGTAAATTACATGGGGTAACAAAAAAAAAACTCAATGTGACTTATTTCCATTGGGCAGGAGGGCTTTCCATGCGGGTTGAGCGCATTTTGTGAATATAATAATAATAATACAGTAATGTGGACCCCAATGGAAATAAGTCACTTTGACTTTTTTTGGGTTATCCTAGGTAATCCACACATATGCTGCTATGTATGATAATTTATGTAATTGTATTTGTGTACTTGTACCTGAATAAACTTATTTCTCCTATGATTGTAAACAGCCAGGTCCTGTGGCTTGGCTGGCAAAGCTCTCGCTTCACAAGCTGAGGGTACGGGTTTGATTCCCGGTAGGGGTGGAAACATTGGATGCATTTCCTTCCACCTGTTGTCCTGTTCACCTAGCTAGTAGGTACCTGGGTGTTAGTCGACTGGTGTGGGTCGCATCCTGGGGGACAAGATTGGGGACCCCATTGGAAATACGCAAGACAGACAGTCCCTCAATGACGCACTGCCTTTCTTGGGTTATCCTGGGTGGCTAACTCTGCCTCATGGCACTGTGGCATTGCCTCTTAGCACAGTGACTAGCATGCTTGATTCACAACTAAGAAGACATGGAGTTGAGCCCCCATATTGCTTGCCATGTTACCTAACCATAAATAGATATCTGGGGTGAACCTAAAGAAATGGGATTAAACCATGATTAACTAACCATACTAACTACAGTGGACCCCAAGTTTCATGATTAATCCATTCCAGAGAGTCCGCTGAAAGACGAAATTCACGATTGGCAAATCCATTTTCCCCATAAGAAATAATGGAAATCCAATTAATCCGTTCCAGACCAAAAGTATTAACAAAAAATATATTTATTTTTAAATTAAATATAGATTTACAGTACATACAGAAAACAATGAGACATCAAGTATAAAACAATAATATCACACTTACCTTTATTGAAGACTCTTGTTGGTGTATGGAACATAAGAAAGCAGGAAACCCCTGTAGTTTAGCGCTTCTATTTGATTATAATAATAATAATAATAATAAGAAAGCAGGAACACTGCAGCAGACCTGTTGGCCCATTCTAGGAAGGTCCCTCACAAACCATCCCACTAACAATATTTGCCCAACCCAATTTTAAATGCTCCCCAAGCAATAAGCTTTGATAATTCTATTCACTCATGCGCAAGTCACACTCAAATCAAATTGTGTGTCTCAAATCAAATTGTGTGTGTGAGGAAGTACCCTGGCTGGTTTGTGTGGGGAAGTACCCTGGCTGGTTTGTGTGGGGAAGTACCCTGGCTGGTTTGTGTGGGGAAGTACCCTGGCTGGTTTGTGTGGGGAAGTACCCTGGCTGGTTTGTGTGGGGAAGTACCCTGGCTGGTTTGTGTGGGGAAGTACCCTGGCTGGTTTGTGTGGGGAAGTACCCTGGCTGGTTTGTGTGGAAGACCGGCTGTTGTGGGAAGTACCCTGGCTGGTTTGTGTGGGGAAGTACCCTGGCTGGTTTGTGTGGGGAAGTACCCTGGCTGGTTTGTGTGGGGAAGTACCCTGGCTGGTTTGTGTGGGGGAAGTACCCTGGCTGGTTTGTGTGGGAAGTACCCTGGCTGGTTTGTGTGGGGAAGTACCCTGGCTGGTTTGTGTGGGGGAAGTACCCTGGCTGGTTTGTGTGGGGAAGTACCCTGGCTGGTTTGTGTGGGGAAGTACCCTGGCTGGTTTGTGTGGGGAAGTACCCTGGCTGGTTTGTGTGGGGAAGTACCCTGGCTGGTGTGCTCAGTGGTACCCCGACTTACGATGGTCCCCAAACTCACCTTTTTATGTAAGTTTATTTTTTTAAATGCTTTTGTAAGTGTAATTTTGGGGGTCTAAAAGGACTAGTCTATTTTACATAATTCCTTATGGGGATAAATTCGTTTGGTAATGGCACTTGAACAGCATTCTGGAATGAAAAAATATCGTAAGTCGGGGTACCATTGTGTTCTTTCTTGAATTCTGTCGTGTTTCTTGCCTTCTTTACCAAAGGGCTGGCACTAGGAGCTTTCTTTGGGCCCACGGTGGCTTATTTAGCAGTTGCAAGCACAAAAACGAATGGAATATATCTTATGAACGCGTGAGGTGATGGTCACTCGCCCATAAACAATGCCACACTGACTGTGGTGTCGGAGGCAGGCTGGCTTTGTTTACAGGCTGACGCTGGGAGAAGGGCCGAACGCGTACCGTACCGCCGCCAAATCGCGAATAAAATCATGAACCGTGAGTATTTTTCGTCAAAAAAAGGCACTGAAAGGTGAAATTCACGAAGCACGATTCCGCTGAAACTCGGGGGTCCACTGTATATTGTATTTTCCTGGATTTCTAATCCTCAGGGATCAATAATGTAAATAAAGTCATCATAGAGGAGAGTACTATGAGGAGGAGTAATGAACATGGCATCATAAGAGTGAGACAGTACAGGTCAGCCATCACTAATCCGGCAGTCAGTTATCTGGTTCCATCACTAATCCGGCAACCTATGTCTAGAACAAATTAACTCTGTGGTACTTGAGGTTTGCTCAAGGCAAATTCCCTTAAGGAAAAGGAGGAGAAGATGCAAACTAGAAAGAGAGAGGTGCTCCCTATACAGGCGAAGGCAAAGAATAACGGAGCGGCTACAGGAGGCCAATATCTCTGAAATACGTAGGGAGACACTAGTCAGAGAAATAGCAAACATCGAATTAAAACTAAAGGACTCTTACAGGAATCAAGAGACATGGGAAGAACTAAAAGCCATAAATGAAATTGAAAGAAACCCTAAGTATTTCTTTTCCTATGCAAAATCAAAGTCGAGAACAACAACCAGTATTGGGTCCCTACTTAAACGGGATGGGTCCTACACAGATGACAGCAAGGAAATGAGTGAGTTACTTAAATCCCAGTATGACTCAGTTTTTAGCGAGCCACTAACCAGACTGAAAATCGAAAACCTAAATGATTTTTTTATGAGAGTGCCACAGAACTTGACAGACGCATGCCTTTCTGACATCACCACGACGCCAAATGACTTTGAAAAGGCAATAAATGCACTCCGCTCCAGGCCCAGACTCATGGAACTCCGTGTTCATCAAGAACTGCAAGAAGCCCCTATCACATGCTTTTAACATCCTATGGAGAGGGAGCATGGACACTGGGATCGTCCCGCAGCTACTAAAAACAACAGACATAGCCCCGCTCCACAAAGGGGGCAGTAAAGCAATAGCAAAGAACTACAGACCAATTGCGCTAACGTCCCATATCATAAAAATCTTTGAAAGGGTTCTAAGAAGCAAGATCGCCACCCATCTTGATACCCATCAATTGCACAACCCAGGACAGCATGGGTTTAGAGCAGGCCGCTCCTGTCTGTCCCAACTACTGGACCACTACGACAAAGTCCTGGATGCTCTTGAAGATAAACAGAATGCAGATGTTATATAGTACACAGATTTTGCAAAAGCCTTTGACAAGTGTGACCATGGTGTAATAGCACACAAAATGCGTGATAAAGGAATAACAGGAAAAGTTGGTAGATGGATCTATAATTTCCTAACATGTAGAACACAAAGAGTAGTAGTCAACAGAGTAAAGTCTGAGGCAGCTACTGTGAAAAGCTCTGTTCCACAAGGCACAGTACTTGCTCCCATCCTATTCCTCATCCTCGTATCAGACATTGACAGGGATATAAGCCACAGTGCTGTGTCTTCCTTTGCAGATGACACCCGAATCTGTATGACAGTGTCCACCGTTGAAGACACTGCAAGACTCCAAGCAGACATAAACCAAATCTTTAAATGGGCTGCAGAAAACAATATGAAGTTCAATGATGAGAAATTTCAATTACTCAGATACGGAAAACGTGAAGAAATTAAAATCTCATCGGAGTACAAAACTAATTCCTACCACACAATAGAGCGAAAAACTAATGTCAAAGACCTGGGAGTGATCATGTCAGAGGACCTCACCTTCAAGAACCATAACAAAGTAGCAATTGCATCTGCTCGAAAAATGACAGGATGGATAATGAGAACCTTCAAAACCAGGGATGCCAAGCCCATGTTGACACTTTACAGATCCCTTGTTCTATCTAGGCTGGAATATTGCTGCACACTAACTGCACCTTTCATGGCGGGTAAAATTGCTGACCTTGAAAATAATAATAATAATAATAATAATAGTTTATTTGGACATGATACAAAGAAGTACATTTGGTTATTGAGATTACATGAGGTGTACATGCCAAAAGCCCCTAATATGCAGGGCATTTTGGGCAGACTTAAAATTAACTTAAAACTAAATTGTAAGAATTTTTGTAGATAGTTTACAATGAGTAAATATGAGTATTTAAGCTATGAAATTTGAACATAGTTTAGACATGACATTTTTTAAACATAGTTTTGTACTTTTGTCTTCATTATAAAATTAATTAAATCAGATTAAACAAATTAAAGCAACAATAATAATAAAATAATAAAAAGTTATGGTTGATAATTTATAAAATAAGTAAAGTTGCATATCTAAGTTATAAAGTTTGAATATAAGTTGAACATATCAATTAATTGTAGCAATGCAACTAATTGAGTGAAATGTGCAGAGAACCTTCACCGCACGGATAAGTGCGATAAACCACCTCAACTACTGGGAACGCTTGAAGTTCCTAAACCTGTACTCTCTAGAACGCAGGCGGGAGAGATACATTATTATATACACATGGAAAATTCTCGAGGGCTTAGTACCAAACTTGCACACAAAAATCACTCCCTACGAAAGCAAAAGACTTGGCAGGCGATGTAACATCCCCCCAATGAAGAGCAGGGGTGCCACTAGCACGTTGAGGGACAACACAATAAGTATCAGGGGCCCAAGATTGTTCAACTGCCTCCCAGCATACATCAGGGGGGATTACCAACAAACCCCTGGCTGTCTTCAAGCAGGTACTGGACAGGCACCTGAAGTCGGTACCTGACCAGCCAGCCTGTGGTTCGTACGTTGGACTGCGTGCGGCCAGCAGTAACAGCCTGGTTGATCAGGCTCTGGTCCAACAGGAGGCCTGGTCACAGACCGGGCCGTGGGGGCGTTGACCCCTGGGATTCTCTCCAGGTAGACTCCAGGTAGCATAATTTCAAATTTCATCATTATGCTGTCTCAAATCATTATACTGACTGAAATTGTGTAGATGGTTGTAAATCCATAGCAGCAAGCCAGTGGAGGAGAAAGCAGTGATGAAAATGAGGAAGATGTAGCAGAAAGAGTCTCTATTGATAGGTTAATTAAGTGTATTCTAACCTAATCACTTTGTAATCCGGCAAACTCACTAATCCAGCACACTACAGATCCCAATGATGCTGGATTAGTGATGACTGACCTGTACTGTATGTACGTATACGTACTTGGCTATGGCTCTGGGGTTGAGATAGTCTCTGCTTTTTTATTGGAGTTCATAGTACTGTATGTAAACAAACAAATGAACATGAAAACTTATCTTCACAGGAACGGATGAATGGCAGCATTGAGCATTTTGCAGAAATCCCCAAATATAGGTATACAGTACTTAATAAGGTGCTATACAATATTGCCAGTGACCTGCTGCAAAGGAATATAAAATCTTTTCCAAGCAGTCCAACTTCAAAATATAATCTTCCCTTTCTGCTTGAACAAACTGGAGAACTATGAATGTGGGTTTCAAGAGGCATTCAACCTACAAGTGTCCTGTAGGGTGAGATCTGGCTGTTCACCAGTCATCAAGGTACTTTTCTTCATCTTGTAGAATATCAGCCAGGAGTGCAGACACCACTGTGAAACCCTTATAAAGAGTGTACCCAAGACTTATTCGGCATGCCTTTGATGTCACTGTATGTTGCTCCCAGTACTTTTTTCAATTTTGATCCTTTCACTAGAATCCCACTGCATCTCTAGGTGTGCATATCACCCAGTCTTAGCACAACAGATTGCCATCATTAAGATCAAACCATTTCACATGCACCCATGTCTACTGTCAGGTTTACTGATGACATCTAAGATTTTAATACAATATATTTTTCATAATATGCCATCACTGTCTTGACTGTATCTGGATGAGTTGGTGGGGAGTCAGTGGGTCAAGTACACATTTTGTAGGTGGCGACAGGACTTTGTCAGAGTGAGCTTTTTTTTTTTTTTTTTCTCTCCAGACCACTGATGGAGTTGCATCTGAGTTTTGAGTCCTAGCAAGTATACCTGAAAGGCTTTGCATAATTAGTGTTTCTCCATTAATCTTGTAATCCATGCCACTTGATTTTGTAACCTTTGTAAGCTCTTTTTGAAAATAAATAATAATTTCAGTATAATATGGATTTCCATGCATTGAAACAATTTAAGTCCTAATAGATTAGCCATTTTCATGCCTACTGCATTAATAAACCATTCTTGGGTTTGGTTGGTGAGCTTCTCTTAAGGACCCAGGTAACCATTATTACCTGTGGTCAGGACAAAAATGTAACCCTAACAGCCAGAAATTGTCAGTTCAGTAATTATTTAATGTTGGTTTGATGGTTGTTGAACTGGAAAATAAAAGCTTTTATTATGCGTGCCAAATTTTGGTTATAGGAGAAATCTGTAATCTCTTCACAGTTGATAACTAGCTAGGAATTCTGTGATAAAAGTAAGTAGGCTTATGATATGGCAAGAGTGGGTGCTGCTTATGTCTCGGCCTTGCCCTGAGGCAGGACATCTAGTTGGTGTAGTGATCTACCCTTTGATAAAGTCTTTGTATTGGCTCAGGCACTTTACCTACTATTAAATGACTTACATGATTCCAACAGCAACTGCAACTATTACACAGCAGATCAAGCAAAGACATTACTCAGAGCCAACAATAACATAACTATCTTCAATTACAATGTTAGATCTTTGAGCAAACATTATGATGACCTCACAGCACTACTCCAATCCCTCCAGACCAATATGTTAATCATCACATTCACTGAGACCTGGCTAAAGCCTGATACTACAGATGTCTATGCCATCCCAGGTTACACAGCCATTCACAACTGTAGGACAGATCAGCGAGGGGGTGGAATAGCTATATATTACTCAGATCAACTTGAATGTATCAATAACTATTGCATAAGGGATGAGCATGGAGAATATATTATAGCTAAATTTAAATCAAAAGACCTGTGATAAACATCTACAGATTACCACAGTCAAACATTCACCATTTTAGTGAAAAACTAGGTAACCTGATAACTGATGCACACATGAACAAAGACCATTTGCTGCTCACAGGAGATTTCAATATAAATCTCCTACACGACCAGGACCCACAAGTAACAGAATTCACAAACACTATGAGCAACTGCTTGTTACTACCAACAATATCAAAACCTACAAGAATCTCCAAGACTAGTACTTCATTACTAGACCACATCTGGACTAATACTATATCCCCTCTAAAATCAGGCATAATCACAGACAACACCACAGACCACTATCCGACCTTTCTCATAACTAACCTTGGTAAATTGCCCCTAGATATTACAAAAGTTACCTTCAGACTACATAATGAGTCAGCTGTAAATAACTTTATAACAGCTATGATTAACATTGACTGGCATAATGAGTTAGAAACATATACAGATACTAATGAATGCATGCATCAAGAATTTCCTTAACAAAACCCACCACCTCTATAACAAACATTGCCCTAAAAAAACTAAACAGATCACAGCTAAGAGACTTAACAATCCCTGGCTAACACCCAGCATCCTTAAATCCATTAACAAAAGACACCAATATGAAAAACAATACAGAAGGGGTCTAATAACCAGAGAACAATCCAAACGCTACTCATCAATCCTTACCAGCCTAATAAGATGATCAAAAAAATTGTATTATGAGAACAGACTCCAGAACATAAAAGGTGATATGAAAAAGACCTGGAAGACCCTATCTGCAATTCTAGGAAATAATAAGATAGCGAAAAACAACACCATCAAATTATCAAGAGCAGATGAACCCCTACTCTCACCTACTGAGACAACAAACAGACTTAATGTTTTCTTTTCCACCATAGGAAAGAATCTAGCGAGTAAAATCCCAAGCTCAAACACCTGTCCAACAGACTACCTCACAAACACCTACCCTAATACGCTATTCCTAGCTCCTACCAACCCAATTGAAGTCTCGCTCATAATCAACACCCTTAAAAACAAGGCAGGAGACATAAACAGCTTACCAACTTTTATGTACAAAAAAGCTTCACAGGTACTGTCACCAATTATAGCAACACTATTCAATAAATCCATTGAAGCCTCTACCTTTCCATCAATTCTCAAAATAGCTAGGGTCACCCCAATCCACAAAGGAGGTGATCAAACAGACCTGAATAATTATAGACCAATTTCTAATTTACCATTGCTTTCTAAAATCTTCAAAAAATTAATTCATAGACAAATCTATTCCTACCTTGTCTCACACAATGTACTCAACCCCTGTCAATTTGGATTCAGGACAAACAAGAGCACAAACGATGCTATTATACACATGTTGGAGTTAATATATACAGCACTTGAGAAGAAAGAAGTCCCACTGGGAATCTTCATTGATCTACGCAAAGCTTTTGATACAGTCGACCATGATTTACTGCTCACAAAATTAGCACACTATGGTATAAGGGGGCACCCACTCAACTACCTAAAGTCATACCTCACCAACAGAAGCCAATACGTGTACACAAATGGAGCGAACTCTTCCACACAACAAATTACAGTCGGAGTCCCTCAAGGAAGTGTCCTGGGGCCACTCCTATTCCTCATTTACATAAATGACCTACCGAATGCATCACAACTACTCAAACCCATTTTATTTGCAGATGACACAACATATGTCTTCTCTCACCCAAATCCAGTTATACTGGCCAACACTGTTAATGCCGAATTACAGAAAATATCAACATGGATGACGACTAACAAGCTTACTCAAAATACTGACAAGACCTACTTCATACAGTTTGGAAGCAAAGCCACAAATGTTCCACTTAACATAACGCTCAATGGTACACCCATCACAAGACTCACAGAGGGAAAATTCCTAGGAATCCACCTTGACAGTAGCCTTAAATTCCACACACACATACAACAAATTTCCAAGAAAATCTCGAAGACAGTAGGCATATTATCAAAGATACGCTATTATGTACCACCATCAGCTCTCCTTGCACTATATCATTCACTTATCTACCCGTATCTCACCTATGGAATCTGTGCATGGGGATCAACAACATTAAATCACCTTAGACCACTCATAACACAACAAAAGGCCGCAGTCAGAATGATAACAAATTCCCACTCTAGACAGCATACTCCACCAATATTCAAAAGTCTCAAACTACTCACTGTAAAGAACATTCATACTTACTCTTGTGCCTACTACATATATAAAACTTTACACTCTAATATAAACCCTCTGCTCAAAATTCTCCTCACCAACTTTAATAGGACCCATGACCACAACACAAGACACAGATCACTTTTTGATATACCCCGTGTTCATATCAACCTATGTAAAAATTCTATGCACATAAAGGGCCCCAGAATCTGGAATTCACTACCAGTAAATATTAAGATAATCTTGTCTGAAAATCAATTTAAGACAACTCAAAAACCACCTACTCACCCAAAACTAAATGATCATACTATAAACTACTCTGAAAAAGGCTCATTATTACTTTCCTATATGATAATCTCGATTTTTAATAATATGTTACTATTATGTTACCCCCTACTCAATCAAAACTAAATACAGTGGTACCTCGAGTTACGATATTTTTTCGTTCGAGAATGCTGTTCAAGTGCCATTACCAAACGAATTTATCCCCATAAGGAATAATGTAAAATAGACTAGTCCTTTTACATCCCCAAAAATATACTTACAAAAGCATTTAAAAAAATAAACTTACATAAAAGGGCGATTTTGGGGACCATCGTAACTCGAAGTACCACTGTACTCATAAGTTAATGTCAAAAATGCTCAATGTTATTTTCCTTAAGATAATCTCAATTCCATATTACCATTACTGTAACAATCTAATATCATTATATAATAATTTAAACAGTAAAATTTCATCATATTGTAATTTTGAAAACAATTTTTAACTAGAATAAACTCAATAAATTTCTCTAATATTAAGTACATAGTCTTTAAGTTACTAGAATAAGCTGCCCCTAATGCCATGGCATGTCAGTGGCTCTCCTTGCACTCAATTTACATTGTAACTACCAATACCTATGTAATCTGCAATCTGCAACGAAATAAAATTTACTTTACTTTACTTTACTAATGTTTTGCGCATATTTAGTATAGTCAAATATAGTTGCTGTGTTTATTAAAAAAAATGCAGTTCAGTTAAAGTTTGGCTTTAAGGTTTTACTATGGGGGTTATATAAACCTTGCTTTACCATTACAATATTGCCATCTGTTAAGCTTTATTTTGAATATTTATTGCAGTGGAGATTTGGAGAGTTATTCTTAAATATTACTTTTTATGCATGTCCAACATCCATATTAATGTTAGTGTACGTACTGTAATTACAGTGGGCCCTTGAAAATCGTCCATAATCTGTTCCTGAGAGTCCGCCTGTTTTCAAAATGGACGACTTTCAAAACCATTTTTCCCATAAGAAATAATGTAAATCAAATTAATCCGTTCCAGACACCCAAAAGTATTTAAATTTTTTTTTTTTTTTACATGAAATGTACATTTATCTACACAGAAAACAATGAGATATATAGTATAAAACAGTAATAAATTGACACTTACCTTTATTGAAAAGTTGTTGATGTGTGGAAGAAGGAAGGAGGGGAGAGGAAGGTGTTGCTAGTGTTTGAAAGGGGAATCCCCTTCCATTAACACTTCAGGTACCAAGTCCTTGCCTTCCTGCTACACTCTCTGCCTCCCTGCTACACTCTTTATCACTGGGCTGGCACTAGGAGCTTTCTTTGGGCCCATGGTGGCTTATTTAGCAGTTGCAGGCACTAAAAATAATGGAATAATGACAAAATGTATGGTATGAATGCGTGGGTAGCGGTCACTCGCTGGTAAACAATGGCACACTGACGCTCAATGTGGTGTTTATGTGCCCAGGTGGCTGGGAGGCCACATGGACGCGTTTCAGACAACCGCCTATTTTTAAGCCAATGGACGAATATCGAGCCAATATTTTGCCGAAAAAAGTGGCTTATTTTCAAATTCGCCTATATTTATGGGAGCCTATTTTCAAGGGTCCACTGTATGTATATCTGGTACTTGTGGAAGTCTTTTAAGTCTCCTGCCTGTTGCTTATCTTTTCGGCTACAGTGGAACCTTGGTTTTCATATGCCCTAGTTTGTATGTAAAACTATAGTTATTCTCTATGGGTGTCTGGAACGGATTAATTGGATTTACATTATTTCTTATGGGAAATATTAGCAAAAAATACATTTTATAGAGAATAGTAGGTTGGTAGACAGTAACTGCCCAGGGAGATACTACCGTCCTGCCAAGTGAGTGTAAAACGGAAGCCTGTAATTGTTTTACCTGATAGTAGGATTGCTGGTGTCTTTTCTGTTTCATAAACATGCAAGATTTCAGGTACGTTTTGCTACTTCTACTTACACTTAGGTCACACTACACTTGCATGTACAAGCATATACATATACACACCCCTCTGTGTTTTCTTCTATTTTCTTACTAGTTCTTGTTCTGGTTTATTTCCTCTTATCTCCATGGGGGAGTGGGATAGAATTCTTCCTCCATAAGCCATGCATGTCGTAAGAGGCGGCTAAAATGCCGGGGAACAAGGGGCTAGTAACCCCTTGTCCTGTGTGCATTGCTAAAGTTAAAAAGAGAAACTTTTGTTTTTCTTTTTGGGCCACCCTGCGTCGGTGAAATATGGCCAGTTTGTTGAAAGAACTATAGTTTTACATGCAACCTAGGGCATACGAAAACTGAGGTTCTACTGTATTTTCTGTGGGGTCTTTCCTATTTTTTGGTCATTTTCTCTTATAGTATATAGCATGAAAAATATTAAAATTATGAAATTAAATAAATCACCGATATAATTTAGTGAAGATCTTGTGGGCTTGGTAGACTAATCATGCAGACGAGTGATTTGGGTGAGGTAAGAGTGTGTGTGTGAGCATTTAAGTAACTAACAGTTACTGGTATAGCCCTTGGTCCTTGCTTTTAGGTTTCTGCTGACTGATGTAAAATAGCTGTCATTAGTTTCTGAACCCCAGTACAATATCAATTCATTCCACTTCTTTACCGCTTATATATTGGAGTGCTGCTCTCTTATGTCCCTGCAGCTTATCTGAGTGTGTAATTTCCTACCATCCCTCTTGTTCTTTTCTTGGCTCGTGAATTTTAGGACTTGCTTGTTATGGGTTCGAGCCCCACCCATTCTGTGATTTATTCTTGTCAACTCTGTTCTGGTGACACAGGGCCAGGTTCTCTCATTCTTTCTTAATAGGTTATTGTCCCTCAACTCGAGCACAAATGTTGATGTTCTCCACTGTACTTTCTTGTAGTTGAATTTTGTCCTCTGCTAGATGAGGGTTTTAAAATACATTTGGCAGTGTATACTGTACTGAAAAGTAACATAAATGAAGTAAAGATTACTTTTAAATAAGTATGTTCCTGAATAATGCCATTTCTGTTTTTCAGCTTAGCCTTTGTGCTGATATTCAGTTTGTGCACTTCAGGGAACAGAATGGTTTTTTCAAGGTCTTATATTAACTTTTCTGTGTGCTTTTTTTTTTCCAGATGATATTAGTCAATAATAACCATGGCTACCAGGAAAAAGTTGAAACACTGCTTTTTAATTTAAAGTTTTGATGTGTATATCAAATATCCTTACGAATAATAACAAATATATTTACCAATTCATAATTTAGAGTTTTCACGGAATTGTGATGGAATTTGATTTTTAAAGAAATTACTTTTGAATTTACTATTTTTTGTGCAACTATTAAACAACATGAGCCACTTTATTATACTATTTTACATTTTGCTGTATCTATACAATTTGAACAGAATAATGCTGTATTTGTCACATGATTAATCTTGTAATGCATTAAGAAAATATATCATTGCTTAGGAAATATACTTTTGAAATTGTACCATTTGTTCATTAGGCTACCTTTCTTATTGTACATATGATTGTAGTTAACCGCATAAGAAATCCTAAATCCTACATAAGTCTGTTTAAATCTTAAGTAGTCTTTAAGCATTAGGATTAGTTTGTACAAAAACATTGTGTGCTAGTGGCTTTCTTTTGTGCCTACCAATGTTTCATTACATGCAAACTATATCTTGCATATATGTACTGTACTTTCAGTGTGGAAATCGGGGAGAGCGTGCGAGGCGAAGATGTCTACATTGTTCAGAGTGGCTGTGGAGAGATAAATGATAATTTGATGGAGATGCTCATCATGATCAATGCATGCAAAATTGCTTCTGCGGCTCGTGTTACTGCTGTCATTCCATGCTTTCCATATGCTAGGCAGGATAAGAAGGATAAGGTTAGTTAATTTACTAATTTTGAGGATGGATTTCATAGAGACTGCTTTAATGCAAGCTTATTTTTTTAATGCAACATTCTTAATTTATCAATTTTTTTATTTTAGAATGTAACCATTAATGTTTGTAGAATGTAATTGTTGCAGTATTGATAGTTTTAATCTGACTTCATTTGGTGGACTTTACTGGGTGTAAATGTAGACCATCATTATTTATCTTGTTTTCATGTCGTATTGGTTGTAAGTTTCAAGTTATAAATCTGTTTTAATAAATTCATGTGAATAATTTACTTAGGTAATACAGCTTCTCCTCACTTAACGATGGAGTTCCGTTCCTAAGACCATGTCAGTAAACGAATTCGTCGCTAAACAAGGAACATACTATAATGGTAGTGGGTTTGTGTCAACCATCTTTTTTAATATTGTTTTGATGTCACCTTTGCACCATTTATAACATTTTTAATATACTTTTAAATGTTTATACAGTAGTGTACTGTATATTGTAATAAAGAGAATAGAGAAAATCAGTTCTAATATACATAATTTAGGTATGCAAACTGGTCAGAGAGCCAGTCGTAAGTCCGAGTCGTCGGTATACGAGTACATCGCTAAGTGAGGTGAGGCTGTATATGCTCTAAGTAAACACCCTGGAGTGTACCTGGAGCTGTTTCTAGAGCTCACTGCTTCTACAGCCTGGTCTTTGACCAGACATTCTGATCTGCCAGGCTGTAGGAGCTTCAGTCCCTCATTGGCATCATAGTCAGCTAAGAAGACTTTCTTTTACAAGAAGTTCTTAGGTTTCCTCTTAAAACTGGGTCTTTTAAGATTATTCCCCTCTCCCTCCATTTTTTTTTTTTTAAATCCTTGGGGTCCCTGTAATACCAGTAGTTCTCTTAATGTACAGTACTTTGTTTGGCGTACCTCTACATATTGTTGGAACTGTTTTGCACATTCTTCTGTAGTATTTCCCATCCATTTTTGTTTTTATGTGCAGGGTCTGGCACTGGCTACAGTATTTTCCAGATTTAAATTATTATACAAGGTTTCTTGAAAGGAATGACATGTCTTTCATTCAATTCCCTATAATTATTGTATGAACGTAGGTTTTTATGCAAAAATAGTTTAGTATCTCTTTAGTGTCTTGTGCAGCAGAAATCCTAAATGAAACCTTATTTCTTATCAGTTGTCCTTCAACCCTTGTTTAGTCATGAAACACCCTAGACCTGTAGTGTTGACATTTCATTTCAAGAATGTGGACATTTTACTTCAAGAATGCACAAATAGTTACAGTTGTCATTTTGTTTGCTGCGAGCCTCAGGGACATAATCCTTGTGGCTTGTGAAGGGTCTTTTTACTTACCCATTTTATTTCATTGCAAGTTTACATTGAGATTATGTAATTATAATAATGAGTTGCAGTTCAAAGAGAGCCACTATCACACCATGGCATTATGGGCAGACTAAATTTAATGGCTTACAGACTACTTAATACCAGAGAAATTGATCATAGGTTAAATTTTACATCTGTTTTTATTTATAGCAGACAGTAAGTTTACTCAAATTAACAATCTGGGGATATTACATTGGGACAAGTTGAAAGTATGTTGCAGGTTGTTTATATCAATAGTAAATATTTAAATTATATTATGGGAATATAACATTGTGTGTTGATGAAAGTAGTTCACAGTATGAGAGTGCTACAATTGGGTGTAAGGCAGTATTGTTTTGGGCAAGAGGTGTGGGGTTAAAAGACAAAGAATCAAATACAAAGTGGGAGTTGTCACAGTTGCTTTTTGCTGATGACACTGTGCTTTTGGGAGATTCTGAAGAGAAGTTGCAGAGGTTGGTGGATGAATTTGGTAGGTTATGTAAAAGAAGAAAATTGAAAGTGAATATAGGAAAGAGTAAGGTGATGAGGATAACAAAAATATTAGGTAGTGAAAGATTGGATATCAGATTGGAGGGAGATAGTATGGAGGAGGTGAATGTATTCAGATATTTGGGAGTGGACATGTCAGCAGATGGGTCTATGAAGGATGAGGTGAATCATAGAATTGATGAGGGGAAAAGGGTGAGTGGTGCACTTCGGAGTCTGTGGAGACAGAGAACTTTGTCCATGGAAGTAAAGAGGGGAATGTATGAGAGTATAGTTATACCAACTCTTATATGGGTGTGAAGCATGGGTGATGAATGTTGCAACAAGGAGAAGGCTGGAGGCAGTGGAGATGTCATGTATGAGGTCAATGTGTGGTGTGAATATAATGTAGAGAATTTGGAGTTTGGAAATTAGGAGGAGGTGCGGGATTACCAAAACTGTTTTCCAGAGGGCTGAGGAGGGGTTGTTGAGGTGGTTTGGACATGTAGAGAGAATGGAACGAAACAGAATGACTTGGAGAGTGTATAAATCTGTAGTGGAGGGAAGGTGGGGTAGGGGTCGGCCTAGGAAAGGTTGGAGGGAGGGGGTAAAAGAGATTTTGTGTGTGAGGGGCTTGGATTTCCAGCAATCATGCATGAGCGTATTTGATAGGAGTGAATGGAGACAAATGGTTTTTAATACTTGACGTGCTGTTGGAGTGTGAGCAAAGTAACATTTATGAAGGGATTCAAGGAATCCCTTCATAAATGGGAATGGAGATGGGAAGTACAGTGTCTGCACTCTGAAGGAGGGGTGTTAATGTTGCAGTTTTATAACTAGTGTAAAGCACCCCTCTGGCAAGACAGTGATGGAGTGAATGATGATGAAAGTTTTTCTTTTTCGGGCCACCCTGCCTTGGTGGGAATCGGCCGATGTGTTAATAATAAAAAAAAAATTATACTACCATGTAGTATAAGTAATGTATGAACTTTGGGCATCTAATTTTGAGGTTTTAAGATTTAGGTAATTGGTAGATTTTTTGGTAAAGTTAAGTATTGAGTTTTCAGTTTTCAGTTTAAGGTGTGTATATGTGTTTTTGAGAAGAGTCTTAAATTGATAATCAGACTGGGTTAGTTTAGTATTTACTGGTAATGAATTCCAAATTTTGAGGCCCTTTATGTGCATAGAGTTTTTACACAGTGTGATATGGACGTGCATCCTGTTAAGGTTGGTGAGAAGTTTAAGTGGAGGGTTTATGTTTGAGTGTAGTGTTCTATGTATGTACAGTGGTACCTCGAGTTACCATGGTCCCCAAAATCGCCCTTTTATGTAAGTTTATTTTTTTAAATGCTTTTGTAAGTATATTTTTTGGGGGTGTAAAAGGACTAGTCTATTTTACATTATTCCTTATGGGGATAAATTCGTTTGGTAATGGCACTTGAACAGCATTCTCGAACGAAAAAATATCGTAACTCGAGGTACCACTGTATTAGGCACAATAATATTTATGGATGTTCTTAACGGTGAGTAGTTTTAGACTTTTGAATATTGGTGGAGTATGCTGTTTGGAGTGGGAATTTTTTATCATTCTGACTGCAGCCTTTTGCTGGGTTATTAGTGGTCTTAGGTGATTGAATGTTGTTGATTCCCATGCACAAATTCCATAGGTGAGATAAGGGTAGATGAGTGAATAATACAGTGCAAGGAGAGCTGATTGTGGAACATAATACTGTATCTTTGATAGTATGACTACTGTTTTAGAGATCTTGGAAATTTGTTGTATATGGTAGGGGTTGTCTTCGAAAAGGTTGGAGGGAGGGGTTAAAGGAGGTTTTGTGGGCGAGGGGCTTGGACTTTCAGCAAGCATGTGTGAGCGTGTTAGGAGTGAATGGAGACGAATGGTTTTTAGGACCTGACGAGCTGTTGGAGTGTGAGCAGGGTAATATTTTGTGAAGGGATTCAGGGAAACCAGTTAATTGATTTAGTTGGACTTGTGTCCTGGAAATGGGAAGTACAATGCTTGCACTTTAAAGGAGGGGTCTGGGATAGTGACAGTTGGGAGGGACTTATTCTCAGCTGTCGTACCTGAGCGCCTCTGCAAAGACAGTGATTATGTATGAGTGAGGTGAAAGTGTTGAATGATGATGAAAGTATTTTCTCTTTGGGGATTTTCTTTCTTTTTGGGTCACCCTGCCTCGGTGGGAGACGGCAGACTTGTTGAAAAAAAAAAAAAAGTACTTTTCATTCATTAATTTGTGCAGATTCAAAACAAAGTGGCCCAAGAAGCTCTCTAAAAAGCTCGCTAAAACCATTATTCCCTTCAGATGCTAATCCATTAAAGATGACCCTTTTCTTGCTATGTTTTGAGAGTATTTTTCGACTAGGTACTTTTCTAGCACTTCAATGCCTTGTTGAAATTTTTGTACAGAACACACTGAAAAGTTTTAAATAGTGTGGTTAGTTACTGTTTCCAGTGAAATTTTAAGTGTTATTTTTTTTTTTTTTTCAACAAGTCGGCCGTCTCCCACCGAGGCAGGGTGACCCAAAAAGAAAGAAAATCCCCAAAAAGAAAATACTTTCATCATCATTCAACACTTTCACCACACTCATACATAATCACTGTCTTTGCAGAGGAGCTCAGATACGACAGCTGAGAAAAGTCCCTCCCAGCTGTCACTATCTCAGACCCCTCTGAGATAGTGTTATGTTTTATTTTCATAAATAAAAGTTGTGATATTTTGACAAAATTGTGGAGTGCTAGTTGGTTTAATGTCGCTTCCCTCAAAATTCTGAGTTTGCTAAAATGGGAGGTATGATTGTGGAACAGTTTGTGTTGTATTTTTGTTGCTGTGCATATTGGGTACAAATTAGGGAAAATGGAATCAGTTACCAATACTAATTCCATACATTGTGTCCAATGGGAAATTGATGTATAAATTCTGTCTTGGGGTGTTTGCAAATGGGACATGCAGATTTGATCATTTAAAAAAATGTAGTGGTCTCTTAGCTTACAGGCTTATATATACCGTATGTCATTCTACCTCCTGCAAAACAGCATCATATGTCATTCTACTTCCTTCAGAACAATTTGCCCTGAAACGTATTATACATCAATAAATAAGAAAGAATGCTATAATATACCACTTGAAAGGAACCAGGAGGTATAAGTCATGTGAACAAATATTTCATAATATTTAAAGCTATTCATATCCAATAAATTTTTTTTAGTGCCAGGAAGTGAGAAAAGAATGGCAAAAAAATGACAAAAATATTCCACCACTTCAGAGACATAAACTAATACGTGGAATGACTTACAGCAAAGAAATAATGAAACGTGTATTTAGGCATACGGTAGTATTTTGCTTGTTCTATCTTAACCCTTTGACTGTCGCAACCCTCAATCCTGAGTGCTCTCCTGTTGTCGCAAAATTTAAAAAAAAAAAAATCTTGTGAAATGATAGAGAATCGTTTCCCGATGGTAAAGACACCAAAAGTTTGAAATTTGATTGAAAACTCACGGAATTACGCTCTCGCGAAGTTAATCATCTCAGTAGTATATACGCATCGGCAATTTCACCGACTTTGAGCCCTATTTTCGGTAAATTCCATTGTTCCAGTTGACCAATCTCGTAGATATTTCGTTAGAACTCCATTTGTTCTATCGATTGAGTACAAGAAACCACCAATTTATTGATTTCAACTACCCAATAAAGTGATCAGAAATTGGCAATTTGGCCAATTTCATGCAAAATAAAAAAGTTGTCAATTTCAAAATAGGGTCCAGAATAAACAATGCAGACATTCCTGGCACTAAAATAAGATGTTATCTGTTCATTAGTCACGTCTTTAGGCCCCTCTGATATTACTTTTGCTTTCTATTTTGATTTTTTATTCACAAAAAATAGAAGACTTACTGTTATGCAGACTATTGCATTATTGTAAAAATAGTATAAATAATACAAGTGCAATTGTGAAAGAATATTAGACTCACCAATTGATGTGTATTGGACACGTGGCGTGATTTGTTTACTCTTGAACATTTGCAAAAATCGAACATTTCTCCTACTTAGAGCTCAATTTCAAGGTCGTTTTCATCATAAAACTAATCAAAATCATCTATATTTCTGTAGTATGTTGTCCATTCTATCAAATGAGACCATAAAAAAGAGAATACAACCATAAATACTATACGAAAATACACCTCAAAGTCTGCGTTTTAATCCAAAAAAAATGGTCGGAGTTTTTTTTCTCATTACGTACTGCAGGATTTTTTTTATACTGCGCACACTGACCACACAGACCCATTCTCTCATATGTGGGCCTACCAGCTTTCTCCCGTTTGATTTGAATCCGCTAGAATTTAGGCGTATTGATGCGTCTGAAACAGTGGCTCGTAAGACGTATATATACGACCGAAACAGTCAAAGGGTTAATAACTTTTTTTATCAGCCTGTTTGAGTAGTGTAGAAACACTTTTTTTTTTTTTCCATGACACCTAAGTGCAAGAGTGGTATATTAGCTAGGTTACCATTACAGGTAATTCATAGATCCTTATGAAATTGAAAAATAGATTTGATAAGATGAGTAGTAACATATTCTGCTTATTTTAACCTTTTTACTTTCTTGTTGTGTATTTAAATGGGTTGGGAATGTTATATTTTTTAAGGTTTTGACATGTCCAGCTGACATTTACTTCATTTGGTGTGAATTCTTGATAGCTATGCAGGAAATTTATCATTTATGTTCACTTTTAATCTTGATTGCTGTACTGCACTATAGAGATGTATTATGAATTCTGGAAAATGCTTTGGTAAGATTCTGCTTGTAAAGAATGTCTTATGTGTGGAAAAATGACAGACAGAACATGAGATTAATGTAATGCAAATTTTCCCAAGATCTGTCATCATCATTCCTATATTATACCTGTTTGACTGCTGCATTTTTTAAATGGAATTTTTTTGCCAATTTACAATAATGTTCACTTTTGTTTTCTGCCAACTAATTGTTTGCATAGTAGTAGTATAGTGTTTTTTCCTTGTTAGCTAACATGTTGAACATTTTACTCTCACTTTCTACCCCCTCTCCCTCAAATAACAAGCATGCAATACCCTGTACTTTGCTTTAATACCCTTTATATAAATGACTTGTAATAGAAGATTAGAAAACTTATTTTGCTAATTCGATTGAAAATTTGGGATTAGAAAATTCTGCAGAATTTGTTACTAGAGAAAGAGGTTAGACATGCTGTGGGAGTAGTTATTGTACCAGGCTGTTAGTCTAATGGTCCTCTGTGGGGTTTTCTAATGGCTGCAGTGTTCACTCCTAAGTCACTGTAAACTAATTATCAGAATATAAACATAGCCTCACCTATTTATGAAATCTGACTGGTTCACAAACATGTGGCTAAAATCTCATTGCTTCTCAAGTGTGTGGCTGTGTTTGGGATATTTGATTTAAGCTTAAGTCAAAGGATTCCAAACCCAAAATTTAAATTGGCAAATATATTCAACCCTTGCATAGTGAATATGCAAATCTTACTGGGACATAGTTTGTAAAGAGATAGATATGGTAAAGGCCAAATAACATTATGGGAATATATTTTGTCCGGTATTTTTTGTTTTATATCTTTTTTGTCTTTTTACTGTTTGGCTAGAGATTTTATTTTCCTACTTTGATTCTTCAGGACATTTATTTTTCATTAGTCTTGCATCTTTTAGTGGAGTACATATATAAACTTTAACTTTGGATCATGTTATCCTGTGCAGTGTGTGTACAGTTAATCATTTTATTCTGGCATTTTGTATTCCATAATACCAGTAATGTGAAATCAAGCAAGGTGAGGGGTAGCCACTATAATAGTATTATTCTTTCACAATATTTCATAAAACCTAGGTAGTAGGTTAGTAGACAGCAACCACCCAGGCAGGTACTACCAACTTGCCAGATGAGTGTGAAGTGGAAACCTGTAATTGTTTTATACAATGATAAGATTGCTGGTGTCCTTTTTCTATCTGTCTCATAAACACTCAAGATGACAGGTACATCTTGCACTTCTGCTTACATTTAGTTCATAGTACACATACATGTACAGTGGACCCTCGGTTTTCGTTGAAAATTCTTTCCAGAATGCTGTTCGAGTGCCATTACTGAACGAATTTGTTACCATAAGGACAAATGTAAATTAGCGTAGTTGTTTCAGACCCCCCAAAAATACATATACAAAAGCTCTTACAAGAATACACTTACATAATTGTTTGAGTTACGAGGTGAATGAAAACTGAGGGCCCACTGTATATGTATACACACCTATCTTGAGTTTTCTTCTATTTTCTTAATACAGTGGACCCCCAAGTATCGTAAAAACTTCATTCCAGAATCCTGCTCTAGTGCCATTACCGAATGAATTACTCCCTTAAGAAATAATGTCACTTAGGTTAGTCTATTTCAGACCCCCAAAAATACACTTCCACAAGCACTTAAAATATTATACTTACATAATTGTACGATTTCCGGGGTGTACGAAACTCGGGGGGCCCACTGTAGTTCTTGTTATGTTATTTCCTTTTATCTCCATGGGAAAGTAATAATAATAATTTTATTTTGACATGATACATGGTTGTACAAAGGAATATAATAGTTAGGTATACATGCCAAACACCCCTTGTATGCTGAGCATTTCAGGCAAACTTAAAATTAAATTAAGATTAATAAAGTTAATTTTAAGTTTGCCCGAAATGCTCGGCATACAAGGGGCTTTTGACATGTACACCCAACATGTATCATGTCAAAATAAAGTTGTTGTTGTTATTATTATTATTACTACTTTCCCATGGAAATAAAAGGAAATAACATAACAAGAACTATTAAGTACGTAAATAGAAGAAAACTCAGATAGGTGTGTATACATATACATGCATGTGTACTATGAACTAAGTGGAGAAGATACTCTGTAAATCAGTTAAATGCTAGGATCAAGGGGCTAGTAACCCTTTCTCCTGTATAAATTACCAAATTTATTAAGAATATTTTAAACCTTATTCATGTAGGCAAAAAGGGGAATGTACCAGAGTATAGTGGTTTTAAATGTTGCAGTGAGGAGGACATTGGAGGCAGTGGAGGTGTTATCTGAGGGCAGGCAGTATGTGGTGTGAATATTATGCAGAGAATCTGTAGTTTGGAGATTATAAGGAAAGTGCAAGGTTACTAGAAATATCAAGAAGGTTGAGGAGGGGTTATTGATGTGGTTTGAACATTTAGAGAGAATGGAGCAAAATAGGATGTCTTGGAGGATGTATAAATCTGTATTGTATTGGGGAGGAGGGGTAGAGGTCATTCTTGGAAAGGTTGGAGGGAGGGAAGTAAGAGGTTTTGTATGCGAGGGGCTTGGACATCCAACAAGCATGTGCGAGTGTGGATGCAAGTGATTTTTACATGACATGATATGCTGTTGGAGTGTGAACAAGGTAACATGATTGGATTCAGGGAAATCAGTTAGTCAGACTTGAGCCCTGAAAGAGGGGTGGAGGTATTAGCAGGTCTGGCAAGTTAGTGATAGTAAGAGCAATGGTGAAAGTTTCTTCTTTTTTTGGATCACCTTACCTCAGTGGAGGATGACTGATGTGTTAAAAAAAATCATAAAACCATTGATCTTTTAGCAACTGTTTTTAAGAAGGCACATGTCCAAAGCCACATGGCCAAAGCCTTCAAATGCACGACAGCACCACACCCAGCTGATGATTCTGTGTGATAATCCCTTCAAGGGGGGTGTCTTGATGTCATGAAGGGCTCTTGATTCAAGGAATTAATTACCGTCCTGTTCCTTAGATCAAACATAATCACCTCCCATTCCTCAAGTGCTATGACTGGGTTTAGTGCATCCCCATGAATATAATAATACCTGATAATTCACCAAACAGTTCTACACCTGTGCCACTTGTAATTACACCAGTGTGTTTGTTTATAACAGCAACTGATGCAATGGTTACTTTACTCAAGTTCATTGCATTTCTTGCAGATTTGTACCATTTTTTGTATGTTCTCATTGTTTTTATCTGCTTCCCAACACCTTCACCCTCATCACTGAAAACATCATAACATCTTTTCCTCATTACAAGTACAGGTCGGCCATCACTAATCCGGCATCATTGGGACCTGTAGTGTGCCGGATTAGTGAGTTTGCCAGATTACAGAGTGGTTAGGTTAGAATACACTTAATTAACCTCTCAATAGAGAGACTTTCTGCTACATCTTCCTCATTTTCATCACTGCTTTCTCTTCCACTGGCTTGCTGCTGTAGATTTACAACCATGATAATGATTAAATTTGAGTCTGTATAATGATGAAATTTGAAACTATGCTTGCCGGAATACTGATGGAACCGGATAACTGATTGCCGGATTAGTGATGGCCAACCTGTAATGTATGTCGTCCTACCAGTAGTGTATTTCACTTATAATAATATATGTACTGTAAAACTGCCTTTGTCTTCAAGAGCCGATTTTTCAGATTATTTATCATTGTCAATGCTAATGGAATGTAATCATCTCAATAAGGTGGCTACCACAATGATACAGTACTGTAATAGGCTTGTCTTCTTGCTAGAACCATTGAAAACATTCACAGAAGTACTCCACTGCATAAGGATGTGCCTGCCTTTTATATTTATGAAACTTGCACATTAGAAAAACATAAATACAAATTGTGAAGTACAATATTATGGTACTTTCTCATATAAATATGCATATGAAAGTGATTATCATATTATGCAATAGATGTATTCCAGCAAAGAGTGTACAAATTCAAATCATGTGAAGGGAACCCAATTTAACATTTCAAACAGGAATACTTTGGAAGGTGCTCTAAAATTCAAGTAGACCATTTTTATCACAGGTATGATTTTTTTTTTTTTACAGAACTGTCCTGTTACTTAGCAGCAGCAAATATGTTCATGCATGGTGAATGGGAAAGGGGGGAGGAGTTGTAGTGGTGATGGTGTGAAGAGAGGGTGGTGCAGGACTATCTAGGTCAAGCTCTGCATCACTGGTAGGAGGCATAAGCAATGAGAAATCTAGAGGAGGAAGCACAGGCACCTTTTGTTTGTGATGAATTTTTATATATAGATCGGGTAACCTTGAGAGAAGACTTAATATTACAAGGTGAAATTATATCTAAATTTAAACCTCCATACAACAGATTTTGCTCGTTACTCGGGGGTCCACTGTACTAAGTTTTCCTAGTGATTGAATGCAATATATTCTTTAATCAACATAGCCTACGTGCTGTTTGCCAGTGTCTGATGGAGAACTTTTGAAATGGGATAAAGCTTAAAGCTTGCATAACTAGATAATTTCAGCACTATTTTTTGGCTTTTCCTAAGAATAGGGGACATTCAAGTGCTTGAAAGGCAATTTTGAAAAAAAAAAAATACTACACAGCTGAACATAAATAAGCTAATAAATAATATTTTTATTAATGCTGTTTTGTGTAGTCTATGATCTAAACTACAATGGTGATGTAAATTCTCAGGAAAACAGAAGAAACTTTAGATATATTGTGCACAACATTGCATTCACATGTAGTGGACTTTCTCAAGTGAATTTAGGAAATTAAAGACGTGCTCATACATGTACAGTATAGTAGAGACGAGGTTATTGCATCAGGTGAAGGTAGTCAATGAGTGAGTCTGCCAGGCAGGGTTATTGAATCAGAAAACCTGGGTAGCTATCACTACAGTATTTATCAGTGGTTTCCACAATTTCATAAACTACAATTAGCACCTTTGTGCCTTTTGTGGTAAAATCAGGATATTTGGCACAGTTGATAAATGCATGTAAATGAATATTTTTAGCTATAGGGCCATATTTTTGTTCTCTGAAGTTCACCATTTTGGAAAAATGGCAGCTGACTGTTTAGTCATATCTCATCAGTGGTGAGTTGAATCAAAATTTAGTGGATTTACAAAAAAAAAAAATTAAATTCCCTACAAAAAAGGTCCTTATTACTTTTGTTAAAGACCTTTTTAGTAGAGAATTTTGGGTCGCCCTGCCTCAGTGGGGAACAACTTTTTTTTTTTAACACGTCGGCCGCTTCCCACTGAGGCAGGGTGACCCAAAAAGAAAAAAAAAACTTTCATCATCATCCAACACTTTCACCATCACATACATAATCACTGTCTTTGCAGAGGCTTAGATTTGACAGTTTATAAATGACTGATGTGTTAATAAAAGTAGTACGTATAATTAAAAATAAATTTTAATAAAATAAAAAAAATTAATTTCCTTAATTTTTAATGTTCAAAATTTTGATACGATTTTCCATTGGCGAGATATAATTTATGCCTTTTTTTTTATCACAAAAAGCACAACACTGCCAAATATTTTACATATCCGCTGTGCTATATACACTAAAAGATTCTCAGTTGGGCATATTTGAACAGCCATGTTTCAAGCGACAAATTTATTTTTTGTAATATTAAAAGGGAATACTCAAAATCATGGAAGATAATTCCTAAATGATGCTTAAGAATGACAAGCTCTGTATTTTTTCAGTGATACAGTAGCTAATTTTTTCTATTTTTACACAGGCTTATTTTAATTCATAAAAATTGGTTCATAGTGCTTTAAGCCATACTGAGATTAAAGTATATAATTTTTCTGTGTAGAGAGAAATGAATACAGTGGACCCTCGGTTAACGAATACCCCGGAAATCGTGCAATTATGTAAGTATAATTTTGTAAGTTCTTGTGGAAGTGTAGTTTTGGGGGTCTGAAATAGACTAACCTACATGACATTATTTCTTAACCCTTTGGGGGTCGGTGCCGTACTAGTACGTTTTACGAGCAGGGGTTGGTGCCGTACTAGTACGCCCAAATTCTAGTGGCCTCAATTTAAGCAGAAAACGTCTGGTAGGCATACATATGAAAGAATGGGTCTGTGTGGTCAGTGTGCGCAGTATAAAAAAAATCCTGCAGTACACACTGCATAATGAGAGAAAAAAAAACTGACCGTTTTTTTCGATTAAAACAGCGAGTTTGCAGTCGATTTTCGTATGTTTTTTATTGATGTATTCTCGTTTTCTTGGTCTCATTTGATAGAATGGAAGATATATTACAGAAATAAGGATGATTTTGATTGGTATGACAATGACAAGTACCTTGAAATTGAGCTCAAAGTAGCTAAAATGTTCGATTTTGACGATGTTCAAGAGTAAACAAATCACACCATGCCTTCAATACACATCAACTGGCGAGTCTTATATTCATGCACAAGTGCTCTGATATTATTTATACCATTTTTACAATGATGCAGTTGTATACATAACAGTAAATCTTCTATTTTTGTGAGAATAATAATTCAAAATGAAAAGCAAAAGTAATGGAACAAGGGCCTGGAGACGTGACTAATGAACAGAGAACATGTTATTTTAGTGCCAGGAATGTCTGCCTTGTTTACTCTGGACCCTATTTTGAAATTGGCATCGTTTGAAATTTGTGTGAAATTGGAAAATTGCCATTTTCTGACCACTATTTTGGGCAGATGAAATTGGTAAATAGGCGGTTTCTTGTACTCAATCGATAGAAGAAATAGAGTTCTAGCGAAATAGCTATAATGTAGGAGACTGAAACATTGGAATTTGTCGAAAATAGGGCTCAAATTGGGCAAAATCGATGGTAAGTGTCATGGCTACCGCTAACTTCGAAAGCATAATTCGTTAGTTTTCGATCAAATTCTCTAATTTTGGTGCGTATGATCGGAAAAAGATTCTCTATCATTTCATAAGAAAAAATTAATTTTTTTTTTTCCAAAAATTTTCGACCCCAGGAACACTTTCCTGAGAAGGCCTGTCGACCCCCAAAGGGTTAAGGACGTAAATTCGTTCGGTAATGGCACTTGAGCAGGCTTCTGCAATGAATTTTTTTCGTTAACCGAGGGTCCACTGTATTGTGAAGTTTTTTGAAAACATTTCGGCAAGAGGTGAAATTTTTCCTTAAAAAATGGGCCTTTGGCAGAGATGTGTGATGCCACTGTTGTGGTTTAGTGATGTATCGGATATCCGCATCCGCATCTGCGGAACATCCGCACAATTTCTTACATCCGTATCCGCATCCGTATATCACAGCAAACAGGTATCCGCATATACATCCGCATCCGAAATCCCCGGAACATCTGCACAATTTCTTACATCCGCATCAACATCCGCACAATTTCTTACATCTGCATTCGCATCCGTAAATGAGTAAGTAAGACATCCGTATAAACATCCGCATACCGGATATCTAAGTTTTTCACATCCGATACATCCCTATTGTGGTTCAGTGTTTTTTATAGATAAGATTGTAAAAGAAGTGAATGGGTGCATGTTTAAAAGATAATGTTTCTGATCTAGAGAGGACATTTTCACAGTTGTTCTTTGCTTATAATGGTGCTTTTAGGAAACTTCGAAGAAAAGTTGCAAAGTTTGGTGACGAAGCTTAGGAGTGTGTGTAAAAGAAGTTGAAAGTGAACAAAGAATAGAACGAGGTGATGAAAATGAGTTTATGCAATAAAATATTGTATTGTTGTACAGTCATTCCTCTAAATAGCAGGCTTCTTTATTTGCTTATAGTATTTTGATTATTCACTATTTTTACTGACAGGTAGCCATTGCATAAATTTGATTACCCAATGAATTACTAGCTCGATGGCTTTTCCACTTATAAATCTCTCTCTCTCTCTCTCTCTCTCTCTCTCTCTCTTTTTTTTTTCTTGTCTTTATTTCCTATGACTATATGTTAACTATATCATATATGGTTGCTGGAACAAAACAAAGACAAATCTGAGGCAAAATTTGTTATGCAGACAAGTTCGTTTTTGCAGATTTTAGCTTTATGGGACCTCTTGGAATGTAACCTTCGGGAAATTTGTAGGGAATACTATTTCATGTAACTCTATAATAATGGGATCTTTATCCTTCATCCACTAACTGCTGCTTGATGATTGCCCTTGAAAGATTGGAGGGAAGGAACTTCGAGGAAGAGTATGTACAGTGGACCCCCGGTGTTTGTGATGCTCCAAACTCGAACAATTATGTAAGTGCTTTTGTAAGTATATTTGGGAGTCTAAAAGGACTAGTCTAATTTACATTATTCCTTATGGGAACAAATTCGTTTGGTAACGGCACTTGAACAGCATTCTGGAACGAATAAATCACGAACACCGGGGGTCCACTGTATGTATTTGTTTATTTGTGAGTGGTGTCAGAAGATGGGTCTATGAAAGCAAGGTAAATCAGAAAAAAAATGGGGAAAAGAAGGTAGCTGTAGTGTTAATGAGTATATAATGAAAATGGTAATGGATAAAAAATGGGAAATGTATTGTAGTACTGTATAATGATGCCAGATATTTGGTATAGAAATGAGTTATGGTCATTGAATGTTGTTAGGAGGATGGAGATGTGTTTTGAGATGGGTGTGTGGTGTGAATATTATGCGAAGAAGAAATGAGATGAGTATGTGGTTAGCAGAATGCGTTGTTGAGGGGGTAGGGGGAGTTTGGTCATTTAGTGATAAGTTGACAGAAAGGGTGGAATGGATGGAAGATAGTGCAGAGGAGATCCTAGGAAGGGCTGGAAGGAAGCTTTTGAGAAGTAGGGTGCTTGAGCATTCAGTAGGCATATGAGAGTATGTTAGATAGGAGTGAGTGGAGATAAAAGGTTATTTTGGACTTTGTCTTGCTAGTGGAGTGTAAGAGGGGCATTAACCCTTTGACTGTCGGAGGCCCCATTCTGAAACTCATTCTATGTCGGAAAATTTTGGAAAAAAAAATAAATTATTTTTTCTTATGAAATGATAGAATCTTTTCCCGATTGTAATGACACCAAAAGTATGAAATTTGATTGAAAACTTACGGAATTACGCTCTCGCAAAGTTTGCGATGTCAGTGATATATACGCATCGGCGATTTCGCTGACTTTGAGCCCTATTTTAGGCTAATTCCATTGGGATGGCCGACCAAACTCATAGCTATTTCTTTAGAACTCCATTTGTTCTATCGATTGAGTACAAGAAATCACCAATTTACCGATTTCAACTACCCAATAAAGTGGTCAGAAAATGGCAATTTCGCCAATTTCATGCAAAATAAAAAAGATGTCAATTTCAAAATAGGGTCCAGAATAAACAATGCAGACATCCCTAGCACTAAAATAAGATGTTATCTGTTCTTTAGTCATGTCTTTATGCCCCTCTTACATTACTCTTGCTTTCTATTTTTATTTTTTATTCATACAAAAAATAGAAGATTTATTGTTATGCAGACTATTGCATTATTGTAAAAACTGTATAAATAATATCTGTGCACTTGTGAAAGGATATTAGACTCACCAATTGATGTGTATTGGACGCATGGTGTGATTTGTTTACTTTTGAACATTGGCAAAAATCGAACATTTCTGCTACTTTGAGCTCAATTTCAAGATCGTTTACATCATGAAACTAATCAAAATCATCTCTATTCCTGTAATATGTTTCCCATTCTATCAAATGAGACCATGAAAAAGAGAATACAACCATAAATACTATACGAAAATACACCTCAAAGACGGCGTTTTAATTAAAAAAAACGGTCAGTTTTTTTTTTCTCATTATGTACTGCTTGCTGCAGGATTTTTTTTATACTGCGCACACTGACCACACAGACCCATTCTCTCACATGTGGGCCTACCAGCTTTCTCCTGCTTGATTTGAGGCCGCTAGAATTTAGGCGTATAAATACGTCCGAAACATTGGCTCGTAAGACGTATATATACGTCCGAAACAGTCAAAGGGTTAATCAATGAAAGGGATTTAAGGAAAACTGCAAGCTGGAGGTAGGAAGAAGATCATGCACTTTGAAGGAAGGGTAGTGATATGGTTTGGTGGATCATTTGAATTTTGGCTTTTGGATACTTTTTAGAAAGAACTAAGAAATGACTGACATGAATTGTTTCCTCTTTGGGTTGTCGTACTTTGGTAGGAAACAACAACAAAAAAATACTGTATTAGCAATATGGTACGAAATCTTGTAACCACATTCCCAGTTCACATAAACTGTTGTGCGAGGAATTATCTGAATAAGATTTCATTTTTAAATTTGTTTACCATTGGTTTGCTTACATTGTTGTCATTGCTTCTGCAATTGTTCTTAGATTATTGGTGCTAATGTGATACATGATCTAAATATACTGATTATTATGCTTTGTATTAAATAAATGTTAGATGTAAATTATTGGTTACAGACTGTTACTCAGGTTCTCAAGAGTTTTTACAAGATGAAATAGCCAACACATCTTTTGAAGTATATCAGATTTTTAAGATATTTGGAAATGGTATTGTATTATTTTTATCATGTAACCAGTAATGCTATGTAATATATAGTTTAAAGATTATGTAATTTCTCAGTATACTGCTTAATTGCTTTAAGAAGCAAAGTAGGTGAATATGGTAAAATATTTTGTTGTACATGGTTTATTTTATCTGACACAATAAAGATACTTAAATGCTTATCACCTAGCGTTGTGAAATACCGGAAAAACCTGGACGACATTGGATGCGACATCAAGGTGAAGTAGTAAGAAGTTCTCCGGGTGCAGAGCTTGGGCCTTTAGTGGGTATTCTCTTGTGTTGCGCAACAGTTACTGTGATGTCACACGTGCCCACAGAGGTGGTTGCCAGATTGGAAGAATTTAGTATAATTTAAAACTAAATATTGCTGGTCTGAGACAAATTTATATGATTTCTGTATATATAAAGACTGATAACTTAATGTCAGATGATACATGCCTTTGTAATAAAGCCTTTAGCAAAATTTGAAGATCCAAAGTTGTAAGGGAAGCTTTCAGATATTTAAAATTATGAGATGCTCCTTGATAATTTCAGTCTTGTGTAATCCAAAATGGTGATACTCATTTTGTGCATTAGTGAAGTCAGCTTTCTGAAAATAATTTATCTAGGAGGAATCCATGGCAAGATGAGATATGTTAGGTCAAGCAAAAGAATAAAAGTTTATGAAATAAAAGCTAAATGATACATTATATTATGAAAAAATTAAATTCTTTATGCACCCATGCTAACCCCTGTGGTTTAGCGCTTCTATTTGATTATATAATAATAATAATAATATGCACACAGTACATATTAGGTTAACATTAGATACTCCATGTAGAGTAGCATGAGTATTTTAGCCTATTCATTCATGCATATTTCTAACAAATTCTGAATGTCAGGCACACCATTTTGCATTAAACTGCAGTACATTAATGTGTAAGACTGTCTTAACAGCACTCATCCCCACACCTCCATTCATGCTATGTGCCACTTTTTCCTCCCTCCCCCAGTTTACACATGTTTATTTTAAAAAAAAATTAACAAGATTAATATGATTTAGAGAACCTAGCTTATCAGTCTTGTTTGGTATTTGGGTTGTAATTATACAAGATAGTTTTAAATTCTTGTGACTCATTGACTGACTTGGCTGTGACAGTTTTCATTGGGTTCAAGTGAGACTGTAATCATTTTGTTACATGAAAACAGTATACTGAATTGCAGTTAATTATGTAAAAAGATTTTTAAGGCGATATCACATGATTTAAAGTTTTAATATAGAGAGGTTGTCAGAGGTTATGTAAATTATTGCTTTTAATTTTTTTGCAACATTTAAATGCAGCTGGATGTAATTAATTTATTGTAACCTGGATAATTGATTATTAAAATTGTCAATTAAAGTCCAAGAAAAGATTTAGTAAAACTTTTTACTGTTAAATTATTCTAACTTTTCCCAGATGAGTTTCTCAAGTATGCTGTTAGTTTATATTTTTATTTTATTGCATTCACAATTATTTTTTCTAGCATTGCTTAAATATTTGGGCATAAAACTGACAGTCTTTCCTGAAGCACTGTCCTCATTCATGGCTAGGAATGTAAGCATAACATGATCGCTGAAAGCATGAATCACAATGCTGGTGTTTTAAACACGCTTTAAATCTCTGCTTCAATCACACTGATGCAGCTATTCATTTCCCTTACTGTATGTATCAAATGCTCAGATCATTGACTTCCTGGACATAATTATTACCTCTTATAATATTTGTGTGCAACACATTCCTCTTTGGATGCATGTATCATCACATGAACTGCCAAATATTATATCTTTATTTATTATTGCTAAAATCTTCCTTTACTAACCAGAACACCAACCAATGTAGATATAATTTCATAACTGTCTTCTACATACTGCATTGCCTCAGCATAACGTAAGCTTTAGTTTTTTGGGATTTAATATGCTTTTTGCATGTTGTGCAAGACTTCCCATGCAGATAAGGGATAACTTATAGAGGAGAATGATAGTTGGATTTGAATTTTATGCTCTTTGCTAGTAAATTTTTCAAAATGTACATTCAGCAAACTAAATTTCTTCCTTCTGTCTTAACAGTCCCGTGCTCCTATATCTGCAAAGCTCGTAGCCAATATGCTTTCTGTAGCAGGGGCAGACCACATCATTACAATGGACCTACATGCCTCTCAGATCCAAGGTTTTTTCGACATTCCTGTTGATAACCTCTACGCTGAACCTGCAGTCCTCAAGTGGATCCGTGAAAATATTCCCGAATGGGGAAATGCAATTATTGTTTCACCTGATGCAGGAGGAGCAAAAAGGTAAGAAGGCATTACGAAAGTTGGTGTCAGTGGCAACACTATACGTAAAAAATTTACTGTTACTTTTTAGACGTTTAAAAATTTATATTTTTAATTATTATGTGACAGAGAGAGCTGTTTTCATTCTCTAATAACCCTTGCCACTATCCTAACATGTTTTAGCTAAAATAATCTTAAGACACATTTGCTGCCACTGGATCAGGAGGCATTTACAAACTACCATACCTGTCACCAATTCAAAGGGTTCTACACTTCCAGTAAGTAATAGATGGACTGATTAGGGACCTGATCTTCAAGTAATTTCCAGCTATATATTATCAAGCATTCTCTGTTCCAGGGGTACATTCCAAGTGCTTTGAGGCATTTAAATTACAAATTTGTTTAGCTATACAAATTAAAATGTTTTTATAACCAGTACTGATCCTTGTGAGGCTACTTGTATTTTTTCCCATGGTGCTACTATTTTTAAAATGTTCACTGGATGCATTTTACCTTTTTGCAACACTTCTCATAGTTAATATCACAGTTATCTTTTTTTTTTTTTTTTTTATTAACACATCGGCCGATTCCCACCAAGGCAGGGTGGCCCGAAAAAGAAAAACTTTCATCATCATTCACTCCATCACTGTCTTGCCAGAAGGGTGCTTTACACTACAGTTATAAAACTGCAACATTTACACCCCTCCTTCAGAGTGCCGGCACTGTACTTCCCATCTCCAGAACTCAAGTCCGGCCTGCCGGTTTCCCTGAATCCCTTCATAAATGTTACTTTGCTCACACTCCAACAGCACGTCAAGTATTAAAAACCATATGCCTCCATTCACTCCTATCAAATACGCTCACACATGCTTGCTGGAAATCCAAGCCCTCGCACACAAAACTTCCTTTACCCCCTCCCTCCAACCTTTCCTAGGCCGACCCCTACCCCGCCTTCCCTCCACTACAGATTTATACACTCTGAAGTCACTCTGTCTCGTTCCATTCTCTCTACATGTCCAAACCACCTCAACAACCCCTCCTCAGCTCTCTGGACAATCGTTTTGGTAATCCCGCACCTACTCCTAATTTCCAAACTCCGAATTCTCTGCATTATATTCACACCACACATTGACCTCAGACATGACATCTCCACTGCCTCCAGCCTTCTCCTCGTTGCAACATTCATCACCCATGCTTCACACCCATATAAGAGCGTTGGTATAACTATACTCTCATACATTCCCCTCTTTACTTCCATGGACAAGGTTCTTTGTCTCCACAGACTCCGAAGTGCTCCACTCACCCTTTTCCCCTCATCAATTCTATGATTCACCTCATCCTTCATAGACCCATCCGCCGACATGTCCACTCCACAGATATTTTATAGTTTCTAGATACATCTTTCATGAGGTATAAATCTGTAGGAGAAGGAAGGCAGGGTAGGGGTCGTCCTAGAAAAGGTTGGAGGGAGGGGGTAAAGGTTTTGTGGGCGAGGGGCTTGGACTTCCAGCAAGCATGTGTTGAGCGTGTTAGATAGGAGTGAATGGAGACGAATGGTTTTTGGGACCTGACGAGCTGTTGGAGTGTGAGCAGGGTAACATTTTGTGAAGGGATTCAGGGAAACCAGTTAATTGATTTAGTTGGACTTGAGTCCTGGAAATGGGAAGTACAATGCCTGCACTTTAAAGGGGAGGGGTCTGGGTTAGTGACAGCTGGGAGGGACTATTCTCAGCTGTCGTATCTGAGTGCCTCTGCAAAGACAGTGATTATGTATGAGTGTGGTGAAAGTGTTGAATGATGATGAAAGTATTTTCTTTTTGAGGATTTTCTTTCTTTTTGGGTCACCCTGCCTTGGTGGGAGACGGCCGACTTGTTGAAAAAAAAAAATGCTGTTTCAGTCTCTTTCTTTCCTACATTGTTTAAATAAGGAATGTTAGAAAATTTGCCGATTTGCATCAGACCTTGTCATTATTTGCCGATTTGCATCTGACCTTGTCATTATTTGCCTATTTTCATCTGACCTTGTCATTATCTGACTTACGACCTGCTCAACATACGACCACTCGACTTACGACCATGCTTTCTATGCAAATGTTCTGGGAAATAAACGACTGTGTTGTATAGTGTTTCTCCTAAACCTTACAGAATAAAATACAGTACTAACAGCATAAAAAGTAGGTAAAAAATGAAATACCAAAATAAAACAATAAAATAAAATCATTACAATAACTGTGATGTTGATATTCACTAGTAAGGTTTGACTTACGTCCATTTTGACTTACGACCGGTTGGTCGGAATCAAGCTCAGTTGTAAGTCGGATGGTAGGTGTACACACTATTTGGTAGGGCAACATTGATATGAATTTGCATAAGATTTGCAGGGTTCTCTGAAGCACATGGGAGTGATTTTAGTTTTACTAATATAAGGTGTGTGGGTGAAATACACGGTACCTCTTTTCTTCAGAGTGACCTCCATAGCTGACCGCCTCAACATAGAATTTGCGCTAATCCACAAAGAACGAAAGAAAGCCAATGAAGTGGCTTCCATGGTTCTAGTAGGAGATGTAAAGGATCGTATTGCTATTCTGGTGGATGATATGGCTGACACCTGTGGGACTATCTGCCACGCTGCTGAAAAGTATGTATGTATTGTGTGTGTGATATTAGAAATGTTCTTGTAAGTATTTGTGGCATACAGTGGTACCTCGAGTTACGAGCTTAATTCGTTTCAGAAGGCTGTTTGAATGCCGATACCAAACGAATTTGTTCCCATAAGGAATAATGTAAATTTGATTAATCTGTTTCAGACCCCCAAAATTAGACTTACAAAAGCACTTACAGAAATACACTTACATAATTGTTAGAGTTGGGAGCTGCTCGTAAGTCGAGGTACCACTGTATTTTAATACAAATTGTCAGGTAGAGAAACATTGAAAGAATTTGGGTAATTTATTGTTAGCTTTGGAAAGATATAAATTTCCATTTTAATTATTAATTTCAATGTGTTTACTCTTTATTAGCAAAGGACACAAAGTATCATTACTTGTTAGTTTTCAGTAGTTAAAAAGCATCTGATGACCTGTAAATGTGCGTTTTTATTATTTCCGATGAGGCTAAAAAAATGAGTTGGACTCTGGCCATTTGCTACTTAACTTTTTTTTAATAAAGCATGTTTGATGCCCATCTCCAACTCAGTGCAACATAAATTGGATTTAATTATTTAATATTAATATAGTACAGTTATTTAAAGTTCTCACTTTTTAGACTCATGGAAGCTGGTGCTACAAAAACATATGCCATCCTGACACATGGGATCTTCTCAGGGCCAGCAGTGTCTCGCATTAACAATGCATGCTTTGAAGCAGTTGTTGTTACCAATACCATACCTCAAGAACAGCACATGAAGGATTCTAGTAAAATTCAGGTAATATTAAAAAGGACAATTTTGGTGAGAAAAAAAAAGGAGGCATAAACTTTATATTGGTTTTGTTGATGTAAGGCATCTATGTTATATAAGCTAGTTTTCTGTGAATATATTTTTTTTTCTTTTAAAGAGTGTATAGTACACCCAATTCTAGATTTTTGCATGCTCTGTCTTCACAAATTTAATTTTGTGTGATGTAAGAATTAAAGCCACTAGCTTTGCTAAAAATTTGATTTTGTCCATCTTGTCCAGGCCTCTTGTGTTCATCAGTTTAAAAAATGTTTACTGCATTACATACTACCAAAATATTTTTTTAAATGTTGACAGCTTGCAAAAATTTTATATTCAATATAAAATTTGAAGATAAAGAAAGTATGTACAATTAAAATGTTCTAGTATCTGGATATGCTACAAAGGATAAGGTAGCTAGTGGGTGTCACACCAGAGAAACACTTTAAATAGATTCTACATTATTCATAACAATGTAAAGATATATTGTAAGGGTTTACATTATGATTTTACATTCATTGGGGGGGGGGGGGAGTGCTAAACCTGTAGGGATCATACAGCACCTGGAGGAATAGAAGGCATTAAGGCTGATTTGAGGAATTGGATCATTGGTGCAATTTCTTAGATCAAGAGCCCCTCACCAACATCAAGGAACCTCCCTTGAGGGTGTCAGATTTTACAATGATGATAATCATTGGAGGAATGAAGGCAGCCAAGGAGGGTAACAATGGAAGTCAGATGGTAAATTAGACACATATGCAACACTTGGGTATCTTTATTGAGGAAACGTTTCGCCACACAGTGGCTTCATCAGTCCATACAAAGGAGAATCGTGAAGAACAGGAGGAGTTTGAGGCGGTCAGTCCCTCAGTCTTGAGTCGATGTTGTCAGTCCATCAATCTTGAATAGAATACAGCATATGTGCGTAGAGGAAGCTTATATAATGTAGACAGGAGAGGTGCAGCAGTTGTAGGAGGTATCACATTTGTCCAATGTGGAAGTAGGTCGTGCCCAAGGAATAGGCAAGCGAAGAAATCCCAGTATTAAGATACCAAGATGTTGCTGTGTCAGACAGGATGTAAATGAATGGTTCAGAGAACCGACGAGTTGGTAAATTAGACACATATGCAACACTTGGGTATCTTTATTGAGGAAACGTTTCGTCACACAGTGGCTTCATCAGTCCATACAAAGGAGAATCGTGAAGAACAGGAGGAGTTTGAGGTGGTCAGTCCCTCAATCTTGAGTCGATGTTGTCAGTCCATCAATCTTAAATAGAATACAGCATATGTGCGTAGAGGAAGCTTATATACTGTAGACAGGAGAGGTGCAGCAGTTGTAGGAGGTATCACATTTGTCCAATGTGATACCTCCTACAACTCCTTCCTCTACGCACATATGCTGTATTCTATTCAAGATTGATGGACTGACAACATCGACTCAAGATTGAAGGACTGACCACCTCAAACTCCTCCTGTTCTTCACGATTCTCCTTTGTATGGACTGATGAAGCCACTGTGTGGCGAAACGCTTCCTCAATAAAGATACCCAAGTGTTGCATATGTGTCTTAATTTACCAACTCATCGGTTCTCTGAACCATTCATTTACGGAAGTCAGATGCACTACACTTGCAGCTGTTTTCTGTTAAATCAGTATGGTAAACAAACGTTTTGGCATAATACATTGAGTCGGTTCAAATACGAGTTATTATTTTATTTTATTACAAGTTGCAAAAAGCCCTAGAGTTTATATTATTAAAAATGCAATTAAAACAAGGAATAAATTAACGAGTTCTTGAAAATTCAGGTGCAGGGGCCAACTGTTTTTTAAAGTGGTGTTTTTTAACCCTTTGACTGTTTCGGTTGTATATACATGTACAGTAGGGCCCCACTTATACGGCAGGTTAGGTTCCAGGCTAGTGCCTTAAAGCAGACATCGCCGAAAAGCAGAACGCCATTTTTTTCCACTTCTAAATGCATATAAATGCTAGACAACAAGCTTACATTAACTTATATTAAGTTAGCAATAGCACTAGGCATTAAAAAACAATAAAAAGTAAGATACACACAGATTACACTTATTACTGACCTTAAAGTATTAACATTGGCTTAAAATAGTCTGTGAACCAATTTATGAAAAGATCAGTAGTCATCCAAGTTTTGAATTGGATTTATAATAAACAGGGAGGCTACCTTTTGCATAGTTCTTTAGGGCCCTAGGATTCTCTGAGTGATAAATTATCATAGGTTTTAACTTGCAATCCCCAGCAGCATTAGCTCCTAGCAAGAGTGTTAGTTGAAGACTCAGATGAGTCAAAGGGATGTTAGGAAGCATTTCTTCAGCCATAGAGTAGTCAGGAAGTGTAATAGTCTGGCAAGTGATGTAGTGGAGGCAGGAACCATACATAGCTTTAAGACGAGCAGGGAGAGAGAGGACCTAGTAGCGGTCAGTGAAGAGGCGGGGCCAGGAGCTAAGTCTCGACCCCTGCAACCACAATTAGGTGAGTACACTCTTGGGTTATCCTGGGTTCTTTACACATATGCTGCTATATGTAACTGTATTTGATGGCTATCTCAGCGATCAACATGTACCTTGTTAGTAAGTTCATTCAGGTATACACAAATACAGTTACATAGATTATCATACATAGCAAATATGCGTAGACAACCCAGGATAACCCAAAAAAGTAAGTTCACCGAGTTTAATCATTTCTAACTTGGCACTTAAAGTAAGAGGCTTACGACTCCTCTTATCACAACTAAGCTTAAACGCCATAGTCAATGAAAGCCAACTAGTAAACGAGAGAGAACGAGATACGGAGTTCAGAGAAGGTAAAAAAACAAACTGAACAGGTAGTGGGTGATCACTCGGTCAGGCGAAATGAATGCGATTAATACGTGTCCACTTTTAGTTCATTCACATACGTTTGTAAGAGTTTGTGTGACTTTTACCTCAAAATAATTTTTTTATTATAATAATAATTACCTCACAATACAAATACTCTTACATTGTGTACAAATTAGTACAAAATAAACAAACAGCAACACTCCCATTCTCATGCAACACACTATTTTTAGAGTTGATGATAGTATTACCATTTTTTTTTTTTTTTTTTTTTTTCAACAAGTCGGCCGTCTCCCACCGAGGCAGGGTGACCCAAAAGAAAAAAATCCCCAAAAGAAAATACTTTCATCATCATTCAACACTATCACCACACGCATACATAATCACTGTCTTTGCAGAGGAGCTCAGATACGACAGCTGAGAATTGTCCCTCCCAGCTGTCACTATCCCAGACCCCTCCTTTAAAGTGCAGGCATTGTACTTCCCATTTCCAGGACTCAAGTCCAACTAAATCAATTAACTGGTTTCCCTGAATCCCTTCACACAATGTTACCCTGCTCACACTCCAACAGATCGTCATGTCCCAAAACCATTCGTCTCCATTCACTCCTATCTAACACGCTCACACATGCTTGCTGGAAGTCCAAGCCCTCGCCCACAATACCTCCTTTACCCCTTCCCTCCAACCTTTTCTAGGACGACCCCTACCCCGCCTTCCTTCCCCTACAGATTTATACGCTCTCCAAGTCATTCTACTTTGATCCATTCTCTCTAAATGACCAAACCACCTCAACAACCCCTCTTCAGCCCTCTGACAAATACTTTTAGTAACTCCACACCTTCTCCTAATTTCCACATTCCGAATTTTCTGCATAATATTTACACCACACATTGCCCTTAGACAGGACATCTCCACTGCCTCCAGCCTCCTCCTCGCTGCAGCATTTGCAACCCATGCTTCACATCATAATAAAAAAGAAGTGCTAAACCCACAAGGGTCGTGAATAACTATATATAGAGTGAAGGCATATGAAAGGAATATTTTTCTACAGTTATCCCTCAATGTTTGACTAGAGAAAACGTAATTCTTCCGACTTCTACAAAGTCATAAATAACAAAAAAGGCACAATACCGTGACTAGAGGTTCTGTCTCTTATTCTCTTGCGTCCTGGCTAGCCAAAACCCTCACTCCTTTTCTTGGTACTTTTTCTCCTGCCCACCTTCGTCACGCTCAAGACTTCATCGAACGTGTTCGCTCTCTCCCGACCTGTAAGATGCTTAGTCTTGATGTCGAGTCCCTCTTCACTAATGTCCCTCTGGATGATGTCCTTAATTTTCTCGGAGAGAAGGCCAATGAAGGGTTACTTCATCTCCCTATACCTACTGATGTCTTTCTTGATCTTATCCGACTTTGCGTGGACTCTAACTCCTTTTCCTTTCAAGGTAAATATTATTCTCAAACCTTTGGTGTCGCTATGGGCTCTCCTCTATCTCCTGTTCTTGCTAATCTTTATATGGAATACTTGAGACTGTTCTTCTTCCCACTATTGATGTACGTCCTTCACTCTGGCTCCGCTATGTAGATGACATCTTTGCTCTTTGGCCTCATGACTTAAGTCTCTTCCAACCTTTTCTTGATGCTCTTAATAATCTTGCCCCTTCCATTAAGTTTAAAGCTGATTGGGAATCTAATTCTTTGCTTCCTTTCCTTGATGTTCATGTCCACCGTTCAGTTACAGGTTTTGCCTTCTCCGTGTACCGCAAGCCTATGCACAGTGGCATGTACATTCATTACTTCTCTTATCATGCCTCCTCTGTCAAGAAGAGTGTTCTTATCTCCCTCTTTCTCCGTGCTCTCCGCATCTGTGATCCTCAGTTTCTTGAAGCAGAAATTTCCACTCTTCATAATTCTTTTCCCGCCTGGGCTACCCTTCCCATTTCATAGACTCTGCTTTCTCTCGTGCTAAACGGACTTTCTTCTCTCTAAACCCTCTACTCCTGAGAACTCTCCAGTCCTCTGCCTTCCCTACATCTCTGGTCTCTCTAATCTCAGCAACTCTCTCCGTTCCTTAGACATCAAACTTACCTTTCGCCAAACTAACACTCTTCGCACTAATCTAGTTCATACCTCCCTACCTCCACAGATTCTCCTGGTGTCTACTCTATTTCTTGCTCCTCCTGTCCTCTTCAGTACTTCGGAGAAACTGGCCGATCTCTTTCTGACAGACTCAGGGAGCACAAAAATAGTGTTAGGCTTGCCGACACTAATAATGCTCTTTTCTGTCATGTCAGAGATCACAGTCATCCCATTGATTGGTCTTCTGCTAAAACTGTCTACCCTACGTCTAACTTTCATAGTCGCCGCCTGGTTGAATCCTCCCTTATACACAACTTTCCCTGTATGAATCTTAGCCCTGGCTTTGTCTCTGTTGATGCTTTCCTCTCTCATTACATTGTTAAATGCTCTAAACTTCAGAACACCCGTGACTTAACCTGATTCCTTCCCTGTCTTATCTTCCCCCTTCTCCTTTTTTTCTCCTTGGGTTTTCCTTTCTTTCTGTTCTTTCTTTTGCCTTGTATTTTCCTTCATTTTTTCGCTTTTCTTCCCTCTCGTACCCCCTTGCGGGCCGCTAGCCTCATAGCAGTGCTCCTTCCCATATGACTGTCTACTCTACTACCTTTACTACTACCTTTACTACTACCACTACTACCACTACTCCTACATTTCCCCACTCTCTTGTACCCTCCCCTGTCTGCCTGCCTATAAATACCCTTCCTCTGTCTCTGTGTGTTAGTGTGACTTTGTAAATGGTCCAAGTCGGGCCAAACGCGTCGTAAGCTCCTCTCTTTTATATGTGCGGGTTGTGTGTGTATTCTACAAAGTCGCTTGGTAAACAAATATCATATTTGTCAATTTTTATTCTGTGGGTGTATGTATCATGTTTATATGCTATGTAACGCGTTTTTTAAATTATTTTGAAGAAAATATCATAGATGAATTAATGAAAATGTCTATATTAACGTAAAATAAGACATTTAATGTGACCAAGAGTGATTACAGTGGACCCCCGAGTTTCGTAAAAACTTCACTCCTGAAGTCTGCTCAAGTGCCATTACCGAACGAATTTACTCCCTTAAGGAAAAATGTCATGTAGGTTAGTCTATTCCAGACCCCCAAAAATACACTTCCACAAGCACTTACAATATTATACATTTGTACTTACATAATTGTACGATTTCCAGGGTGTACGAAACTCGGGGGTCCACTGTATTATTAATATTACGTAATGTTTTCCCTCCGCCCGGCAACACCATAGCATATAAACAGCATGTTTATATGCTTTGTAACGTGTTTCTTATATAATTTTGAAGAAAAAATCATAGATGGATTAATGAAAATGTCTATATTAACGTAAAATAAGACATTTAATGTGCGCAAGAGTGATGATTACATAATAGAGATGTGCTCACAGAAAATGTAAACAAACCGGGTGGCGCGCACCGTATCTGAAAGACGCTCGCCGTATACAAAAGTTTTGGTCATAATTTGAACTCGCCGTGCGAACGGAACGCCGAAAGACGAAATGCCGAAAAGCGGGGCCCTGCTGTATACGTCTTGCCACTGTTTCGGACGTATCTATACGCCTAAATTCTAGCAGCCTCAAATCAAGTGGGAGAAAGCTGGTAGGCCCACATGTGAGAGAATGGGTCTGTGTGGTCAGTGTGCGCAGTATAAAAAAAATCGGGCAGCCAGTGGTGCATTGTGGGAAAGCCATTTCAGTAGTCCATGTTCAGCATGCCTAGCGTAAGAAATACCTGAAATACCTGACTCCCCGGCGAATCTGGGACTCTTCTCTTCCCCAGTGATAGATCTAACACAGATGGAAGTGTGTCTGAAGATGAATTTCATGGTTTTGAGGAGTTTGTGACCGAAAGCAATGCCCAGGATACCAGAAGGAAGGAAGGAAAGAAGAAAGGAAGGAAGGAAGAAAGAGAGAGAGAGAAAGAAAGAAAGAGAGAGAGATAGATAGATATGAGAGTAAGGAAGGAAAGAAGAGATGAGAGGAAGGAAAGAAGAGATGAGAGGAAGGAAGGAAAGAAGAAAGAAAGAAAGGAAGGAAAGATGAGAGGAAGGAAGGAACAAAAAAATTAAGAAAGGAAGGCAGGAAGGAAGAGATGAGAGGAAGGAAGGAAGGAAATAAGTAAGAAGGAAGGAATGAAGGAAGAAAGGAAGCTAGGAACGAGGTTGTGGGGAAGAAGACATGCAACCCCTTTTGTGTTGACAGGTTGACAGCAGTGAGGGTGGTGAGTAATGGTATAATATGTCATTTTGACAGCTACCTTACCCTGACTCAGCAAATTTAGATGTCCACACACACACACAGCTTCAAGCTTAAAGGAAGTTGATGGAAAGTGTCCAGTCATTATATAAGTGTATATATATTATAGAACAATAGCAATAGGTTGGTAGGTAGGCAAGTAGGTAAGTAAGTAGGTATGTAAGTAGGTAAGCAAGTAGGTAAGTAAGTAGGTACATAAGTAGGTAGGAAGGACTGTGGGGAAGAAGAGCATGGGACCCCATGGGTGTTGACAAGGCAGTGAGGGTGGTGAGTGATGGTATAATATGTCATTTTGACAGCAGCTGCACCCTGACTCAGCATATTTACAAGTCTCCACACACACAACAACCAGCTTCCAGAAGCTAAAATATCAGTTCTACGAAGTGTCCAGTGACTATATATGCGTATATATAGAAACCAGAAGGAAGGAAGGAAGGAGATGAAAAGAAGGAAGGACGGTATGAGAGGAAGGTAGGAATGTAGGAAGGAAGGAAGGAAGGCAGGAATAAAGGAAGGAAGGAATGACGACCCAGAAACAACAACCAGCTTCCAGAAGCTAATAGCAATTCTATGAAGTGTCCAGTGATTATATATGCATATATATAGAAACCAGAAGGAAGGACGAGATGAAAGGAAGGAAGGAAGGTTAGAAGGAATGTAGGAAGGAAGGAAGGTTAGAAGGAATGTAGGAAGGAAGGAAGGTCGGAATGATGACCCAGACACAACAACCAGCTTCCAGAAGCTTATAGCAGTTCTAGGCACGTGTCCAGTGACTGTGTGTATATATAGAAACCAGAAGGAAGAAAGGAAGGACGAGATGAAAGGTAGTAAGGAAGGAAGGTAGGTAGGAAGGAAGGAATGACGACCCAGATGACCATCAACCTAGGATAACTACCTAACACAACTGCTTGCTACTACTTTGAAGAAAACTGCTCAGAAGAGATGTTTTGTCTGTGCATATACAAAAATGCAGAGACACTTGTTTTATGTGTGAGGAATGTAAAACACCACTGTGCATGGAACAATGTTTCAAAGAGTTCCAAAAGCTGCAGAACGTCTATGAACATGTCCAGTGACTGTACATTTGTATATATATTATAGAACAATAGTAATAAAGATTTTTTGTATTGTTTGTGTAAACAAGTTTTGTAAACAATATAAAGATACTAATGTTTATGCTATTATTGTGTTGCATACAACGAATGTATATATATACATTGCACCTTATCTTGGTCACACAGGCCACATAAGTTACGTAAAAAAAGAAAATAGTGAAAAAAAAACAAGAAATCTAAGAATGGAAGTAAACAAAAGTTTACTGAGTGAGCGGCATTCCCATACGCGGCTCATTTTCTGCCAACTTTACGCCTCCATATCTCGGTAAGTATTGATGGCAAAAATCTGTTTTTAGGATAAAAACAATCAGAAAAGTAATAACATTTTGATTAAAAATAATTTTTCTTTTTTCAAATATTTTGCGACATGAAATGAGTTTCAGAAAGGGGTCTCCGACAGTCAAAGGGTTAAGGGGGTTGCTTGTACAGTGGACCCCCAGTTTTTGTCCGGTGTGGAAATCATACAATTCGGATATCGAGCACTTTTTTCGGCGAAATTTTCCCATGGGTTTCGTATATCCGCTTGGAAATCGTCCGTATCAGACGTATCCACCCGCCCGTGATGCCGCAAGCATACTAGACTCAGTCTGCCTCTGTCTCTCGTTGAGTTAGTAATATTCCGCACGTTCATCCATTGTTTTTTGTGCTTGTTTATTGATTGCGACTGTGAAATAAGCCTAAAGAAGGTGAGAAACACGATAGAATTCAATAAAGAACTTTTAGCAAAATATGAAGGATTTTAAAGGGTTTGAGGCTGACCCTGACGACCCTATGCCTATTGTGGAATCTATTGTCTTTGGGGAAGTCCATGGGGTTGGATGTGAGTGGCGAGGATGTAGAAGAGCTGCAAGACCTTCAACTGGAACAACAACAGATCGCAGCTGAGGAAATGGCTTCAGAGGAGGAGGAAGAGAGAGGGAAGAATGTGTCTTCAGTGATTAAGGACATGTGTGCAAAGTGAAATGAGTTGCAAAGTTTTGTGGAGAATTATCACCCTAACAAAACTGTTGCAAGCCGTGTCTGCAACATGTTCAATGACAATGCCTTGTCTCATTTTAGGCAAATCTTAGAGATGCCAGAAACAGCTCTCTGGACAGATTTTTTGTGCTACAGGGGTACAGTGACTCTCAAGCTGGTCCTAGTGCCAGTAAAAGACAAAGAAGGGAAGTAACCCCAGATAGGGACTTGATACCTGAAGTCCTTATGGAAGGGGATTCCCCTTCCAAACAATAACCTCAACTCCCTCTTCCTCCTCGCCTTCTTCCATACGCCAACAATAGTCTTCAATAAAGGTATGTAATGTTCATTTATTAAAATTAGTCATTTATATTTATTTTTCATTGTTTTCTGTATGTAAAACTATAGTTATTCTCTATAAAATGTATTTTTTGTTAATATTTTTGAGTGTCTGGAACGGATTAATTGGATTTACATTATTTCTTATGGGAAATATTACTTCGGTTTTCGTCCATTTCGGATTTTGGCTGACCTTCTGGAATGGATTAAGGATGAAAACCGGGGTATTATTGTACTATATTAGTCATTGCTATTCCTCTCCCCTTTAAATTTTCATTTTTTTTGAGCAGAGTTTCGTTATTCCAATTTGCCTCCAGCCCTTATTCTGGATTGGAGTGTTCCACTGTATATTTATTCGTTGATTATTTATACTGTACGTATATATAACACTTACTATGTTTTTGATAAAGGTATTTGACTAAATCATGTATAGATGTCATCCAGACAAAAAATCCATTTTTGTAACTTTCATTGTGCCTCTGAACCCAAATGTTATTATTTGTTTTGTAATCTGTAGCTATATTTCTTTTCAGTTGATTGATGTCTCCAACATTTTGGCTGAAGCAATTCGTCGAACCCACAATGGAGAATCTGTATCTTTCCTCTTCAATTCAGTACCTTTGTAGATGATGATGAGTGTGTGGCAAGTATCACACAATTTAATGGAGCAAATTAGGTTGGTGAAAGTACATGTAATGCTAATCTACATAGATTTTATAAGTTTCAGATGGTATCGGCTAATTCATTCTTATTCTGCAGTACTAAAATGTTAGCTTCCTCAGTAATTTTTCATGCAACTTCAGGTTTAAATGCAAAACTGCTGGTTATCAGTGACGGTATTTTCTCGAGGCATATACTGTATAAGACACGAGTAGTGGTTCCCATTTTTTATTTCCCTGTATCTATTCATAATTTGTAAGTTATTCAGGCTGCCATTCTAGCCATGATGATACAGCAGAGGTTGCTTTTTTGGAAATTTAGGAGGGTGTGAAAGAAGGAATATGGGTATTGAACAGTGCAATAAGAGGATAGAGGCAACAGTGCAATAAGAGGATAGAGGCAACAGTGCAATAAGAGGATAGAGGCAACAGTGCAATAAGAGGATAGAGGCAACAGTGCAATAAGAGGATAGAGGCAACAGTGCAATAAGAGGATAGAGGCAACAGTGCAATAAGAGGATAGAGGCAACAGTGCAATAAGAGGATAGAGGCAACAGTGCAATAAGAGGATAGAGGCAACAGTGCAATAAGAGGATAGAGGCAACAGTGCAATAAGAGGATAGAGGCAACAGTGCAATAAGAGGATAGAGGCAACAGTGCAATAAGGATAGAGCATGCAATAGAGGATAGCAACAGTGCAATAAGAGGATAGAGGCAACAGTGCAATAAGAGGATAGAGGCAACAGTGCAATAAGAGGATAGAGGCAACAGTGCAATAAGAGGATAGAGAATATGTCAAGTTTGTGAGCAGTATGTAGGTTGACTATCGTGCAGAAAATTTAGAGGGCTGAGAGGCCAGCGGGCCATTAGTAGCACCAGCCTGGCTCAGAAGTAGACCTCTCAAAACCTCATCAAAGGTGGTTTGGGTATGTAGAGAGAATGGAGGGATAGAATGATGAAGAGGGTGTGTAAATCTAGGGTAAGAGAGGATGGGGTCATCCCAGGAATGGTTTCAGGGAGGGATTAACAGAGGCTTTTGAGTTTTAGGAACTTTAGCATCCAGTATGCATATAAACGGTAAGCCTATAATAGGGTACCAGAGTTTATCATTTACAACAAATTTTTATTTAGGGAATTGTTTTTAAAGCTCTCATATTACTGTAATGTTATTTCTCACTAGGATAAAATATTCTGTAGTGCTGTATTAACCTACTGATAGTTTTAAAGATTATCCTAATGTGTACATCTAGTATATTGTATCTCAATATTTAAAATTCATTTAATTATATGCAGTTTTTCTTTATTGGCTACCAGGATACTTCCAGAAGCAGAGACGCACACAATATGGAGAGGAGTTGCATGTGTTTAACAATGTTGCACATCATTAATTAGAAGTTGACTGAACAATTGAAAATTGATCATATCCAGCTTCTCTTCAGCAACATCTGCTTAAAGACCCTCTATATATCTGTTAGAAATACTGTACATGTATAAAAACAAAAGTTCTTGTTATGCTCAGAATTCAATTAAATAAAAATGTAGTAAATCAAAGTCACACAAGCAGATCAATTCTTTATTAAAAAAAAAAAAACTCAGAGTGAAATGCTTCTATATATGTATATACACCAAAGCTTGCTCTGTCTACCTGTCTTTCATTTACTACTTGTCGGCTTACTGGCAATCTAAAATAAGCTAGTGGGTTGATAGTCTTGTACCAATTTTTTAATTAAAATCAAAAAGTTAATAAATCGAACAAGTTCTTATGAATACTAGTAATAATTGGTTAAGAAGGAAGTGTAATGTTTAAACTTATTGTTAAAAGTGCTTTTTACTAAGTTTTCTGTTAACTGAATACTTAGCAAAAATTGTCTATTTCCATCAACTTAGCATTGATATGGAAGGGCACAACCTGTGAAAGGTTTCGACTTCTGTTAAATTGTTTCGTAATAGTGGCAACAGTCGACAAATAATAATATACTCAAGAAAACAGAAAATTTATTATTAACAGGTACACAACATTTCATTCACATGTATTGATCTTTTTCAAGTGAATTGAGGAAATGAAAGACATGTCATGAAAGTAGAGCAGTGACTAACACATTAAAGCATGTTTAGGCCAATATGCCTACTGCAGTGATCCACTTCCTGGAATGGTTGATATGAGGATAGTTAAACATGTGTTAGGTTGATGTTCATTTCCTAGTCTGAGGAATAGTGCCTGCAGTCATAATTAGAGCAGTTTCAAATACTTTCTGCTGGTGTGATTCTCTAACCCTTTTGAGTTAATCATGTGGTAGGAAAAGTCACATTGTATTGACTAGGAATGGGCTGAACTGTCGTTGAAAAAGACCACCAGCAGAAAGTGGTTTGGAAACACCTTTAATTATGACTACAGTATTTCTCAGCAGAGTTTTGCCATGCCCCTTAAGTATGTCATACTAAAAGATAGGAACAAATATCAATGTGAGGTGATTTGGTTATGTAAAGAGGGAAGATGAATAGGCTGACAGAGGGTGTGTAAGTAAGTGTTATCATTCCATGAATGGTTGGAGGGAGGGGATACAAGAGGCATTGAATTTTAAGTCCTTGAGCATCTAACAGGTTTGTGCAAGCATTTTAGATAAAAGCAAATGGACACTAGTGCTTTTTAATGGATGTGCTCTTTGAGTGTGAGAAGGGTAACTTTAGTGTTATTTAGTGAAAGGATTCTAGTGGTAACTAATTAGCCAGACTTTGTCCTGGAGGTGGGAAAGGCAGTGCATGGTGCAGTTGGAGGGGCAATTGTAATAGAAGATAGTAACCGAGTGATTTTGTTTTCTTTGGTGTGAGATGGCTGTGTAAAAAAAAACCTACAGCAATCTCCTGCCAAGGCAACCCAAAGAAAATACAATCACTCAATTGCCATCTTCCCAGAAGTATCCATTATTATTATAATCAAATAGAAGTGCTAAACCACAGGGGTTATACAGCGCTGCAGGTCCAGAAGTATCCAGTCATCGCAATTACCTTTGACTTTCAACATTCCCTCCTCCAGAGTGCATGCACTGTTCTTTCCACCTCCAGGACTTGAGTCTGGCTTACAGGTTTTCCTTAATCCCTTCATAAGCTACCCTGCTCATACTCCAACAGCCCATCCATGTACTCCTGTCAAATACTCTAGATTTATTTTAGAAAGCTCACTACATGCAAATGAAATGTTGTACCTCTATAATTATTGGTTCTGTTTTCTTTAGGATTTACCAAATCATATTTTGTTTAAAGAGAATGAACTATATTTTCAGTAGAATTGCTCTTTTTACTACATATCCAGAAAAGGGTATAATGAATACCCTCACACTATATCATTCTAATACTTTGAAATTGTTAGTAGTGTATTGTATATTATAAGTTCATATGGGATTAATAATTGTTAATTATTTTGCCATTTTTTCTTTACCTCTTATTCTTAACTTGTATAGTGTGACTGTAAACCTCAGATCTGCTAATGAAGGTGATAGCAGAGAAGTCTTACTTCAAAGAACTGAGCAATTTTTTTTTTTTCCAATTTGCAGCAAAACTTCCCTTATCTTTCACATGTCAGGTGGTAGTGGTAAGTTAAGAAATAAAGCGCTAAACCGACAAGGGTCATGGAGCGCTGCAGGGCATTAAAGTGCCAGGGCTATAAACAGCTAGGCAGAGGGGATCAGAGGCAAGGGGAGAAAATGGGCTGTGTCAAAGTTTGTATAGTAAAGCAATTGCTGACAAAGTAAAGTGATTGTAAGTCAAAGGCAGGGCCGTCTGCAAGAAGGGAAGATAAGGCTAGGGCGGCAGCATCGGTGGAGGTAAATCCTGCAAGCTCACTGGTAAACCGGACAATCCACAATTATTATTATTATTATAATCAAAAGGGGACAATCCACAAGAAAGTGAAGAACCGAAATAGGGACCTGGCAAACCTCAGAGAGGAATAGAATGTCGCTCCATGAGATAAGTTAGAAATAAATGATATGTGGGTGACTGCAGGAGCAGGTGTTGGGAGTTGTGGAAGATAAGGGAAGTGGGTTGGTGTTCATTGTTAATGCCTGTAACCAAAATGTTCCTTGGTGGTCTGACTGCTCCCAAACAGTTCATTTGAAATGCACTACAAGGGGCACTATTGTTGCAACCGAACCATAGACCATTTAAAGATGAGGTTGTAAAACTACCAAGCTAATAAAAAGATTGACAACAGGCACTATTGAGGCACTCATGGTGCCTATTATTGAGGCACTACAGCTACTATAGGCCTGTTAATACACTCAGTGTAATATCCAAAATCTAGAGAGGGCAGTGTACTGTCAAGTACAGTGGTACCCCGAGTTTCGTACGTACTTTATTCGTTCCAGAAGGCTGTTCGAGTGCCGTTACTGAACGAATTTGTTCCCATAAGGAATAATGTAAATTAGATTAGTCCGTTTCAGACCCCCAAAAAATACTTACATAATTGTTCGAGTTGGGAGCAGTACGAAACTCGGGGTACCACTGTAGTTAAGTATCTTTAATGACAACATTCTTCATAGTTACCAGTCAGGCTTTAGGAGATCTTACTCAACTGACACCTCCCTAATTAATTACACGAGAACTGAAATGTCGATAGGGAACCTCATAGGAATGGTAACCTTAGACTTGCCAAAGGCCTTCGATACTGTCAACTACAATATATTATATAAGAAACTTCAAGCTATCGGCATAGGTTCCATAGACTGGTTCAAGTCCAATCTTAGTAGTAATAGGAAACAAATTTTCAAAATCAACAAAACAATCAGAACCCCTGCCGACAGCATGTCGAGTTCCCCAATGTAGTATTCTGGGCCCCTTATTATTTCTATGTTATGTAAACGACATGCCCATCAGTGTCAAGTGGAAACTCCTACTGTATGCGGATGACAGTGCACTGTTAGGAAAAGACCCACAAGATATAGCTAATGTAATAACACTAGAACTGGAGTTCTGCAGCAAATGGTTAGTAGACAACAAACTATCATTACACCTCGGGGAAACAAGCCATACTCTTTGGCACAAAAACTGTGCCAAAAACTGTGGGGAACCTGCTGTTATAGATCAACACTTTACGACTTATCCAGGTGTAGCACTATCATATGAATATAAAAATTATTTTCATTATAGTAGTTTCAGAATGTGTGAATGGACAGTAGATTCATTCACTCACCGTCCATCTTCTAATAAACTTTCTAATTGTCTACTTTAATCTCAAGAAATGTCCTCAAAAGATCTTCCACTAGCTGGGCAGCATCAGAAACTACCATTTCTAGAGGTAATTCTTCAGCATTTTGACAGCCAAGTATGCTGTTGACAAGGCCAACGAAAGCATCATCCAAATTATCATACAGTGAGGTGTTAAACAAAACCTCAAGGTAGTCGATGATGTCAGGCCCAAATGATGATATCATGATATCGATCAGTTGTCCTTGATCTGTACCAGCATTCAAATTTCCAAAGTGGGCCTGTAATGGTAAGAATTTAAGAAGTTAATATTATTATTATTAAAAATAGTAAGAAAATTAAACTTTTGTTTTTCTCTTTGGGCCACCCCACCTTGGTGGGAAACAGCCGATTTGTTGAAAGAAAGAAAGAAGTAAGAAAATTGATAATAATAATAATGAATACAAGCTGTATATTAAATGGATTATCACTTAAATGAATGTGCAGTACTGTATTTCATATTGTCAGTAGCAAAAATGTTTGAGAAGTTAGTGCTCCAGAGTAACATAATCAATTACATTCTGTTTACTCTCACTAAACAATGAAATCATTATGGTCCTCTTGTTTTTATATTTTGCGGAGTTCCTTCTCTTATTATTTAATAGAGAAAATGAATGTGCTTTGGTTGCTGCCTAATCCAAGAAACTTATCTTTGTATCCTATAAGCCTGGTCCCCTTTACTTAGTACATAGAAAAGTAGTAGTATAAAGTGTGACAATTATATAAAGCAGTTACATTGAAGATTAAAAACCAATCACGAGGCATTCACAAGTTATCACATGGAAACTATTTTTAAAATAAACTATTTTAAAAATAAAAATGGCATGTGACACCTACACATCCAAAAATAAATTTAAACCTTCCATCAGCTCAGAAAACTTAGTAAATTAGAAGAAGCATCCTCTGGTTATCACACAACAGACCACTATCCCATAATACATCAGCAGCCTTTGTTTCCTTAACCTGTATGCCATTGGTGGTTTTCTTTGTCCTTCCCCAAGCTTCATAACTTTGCACTTGGTGGGAGTCAACTTTAGGAGCCATTTTTCAGACCAGGCTTGTAGCCTCTCTAAATCCCTTTGTAATCTTTCCTGATCCTTGTTTCAATCTCATTATGTAAAATGTGCCAAAATATAATACTGTAACCTGTTAATCAATTCATCTCATTTATAAATTCAATTACTGCTAAACCACCAACTACCTCTGTTGAAATATAAGAAACGATGTTCAATTCAAACCAACTATGATATACAGTGGACCCCCGAGTTACGAGCATAATTCATTCCAGAAGGCTGCTCAAGTGCCATTACCGAACGAATTTTCTCCCTTAAGGAATAATGTCAAGTAGGTTAGTCCATTTCAGACCCCCGGAAAACGTACAATTATTTTTTTTTATTTTTTTTTTATTAACACATCGGCCGATTCCCACCAAGGCAGGGTGGCCCGAAAAAGAAAAACTTTCATCATCATTCACTCCATCACTGTCTTGCCAGAAGGGTGCTTTACACTACAGTTATAAAACTGCAACATTAACACCCCTCCTTCAGAGTGCCGGCACTGTACTTCCCATCTCCAGAACTCAAGTCCGGCCTCCCGGGTTTTCCCCTGAATCCCTTCATAAATGTTACTTTGCTCACACTCCAACAGCACGTCAAGTATTAAAACCATATGCCTCCATTCACTCCTATCAAATACGCTCACACATGCTTGCTGGAAGTCCAAGCCCTCGCACACAAAACTTCCTTTACCCCTCCCTCCAACCTTTCCTAGGCCGACCCCTACCCCGCCTTCCCTCCACTACAGATTTATACACTCTCGAAGTCACTCTGTCTCGTTCCATTCTCTCTACATGTCCAAACCACCTCAACAACCCCTCCTCAGCTCTCTGGACAATCGTTTTGGTAATCCCGCACCTCCTCCTAATTTCCAAACTCCGAATTCTCTGCATTATATTCACACCACACATTGACCTCAGACATGACATCTCCACTGCCTCCAGCCTTCTCCTCGTTGCAACATTCATCACCCATGCTTCACACCCATATAAGAGCGTTGGTATAACTATACTCTCATACATTCCCTCTTTACTTCCATGGACAAGGTTCTTTGTCTCCACAGACTCCGAAGTGCTCCACTCACCCTTTTCCCTCATCAATTCTATGATTCACCTCATCCTTCATAGACCCATCCGCCGACATGTCCACTCCCAAATATCTGAATACATTCACCTCCTCCATACTCTCTCCCTCCAATCTGATATCCAATCTTTCGTCACCTATTCTTTTGTTATCCTCATCACCTTACTCTTTCCTATATTCACTTTCAATTTTCTTCTTTTACACACCCTACCAAATTCATCCACCAACCTCTGCAGCTTCTCTTCAGAATCTCCCAAAAGCACAGTGTCATCAGCAAAAAACAACTGTGACAACTCCCACTTTGTATTTGCTTCTTTATCTTTTAGCCCAACACCTCTTGCCAAGACCCTCGCATTCACTTCTCTTACAACCCCATCTATAAATATATTGAACAACCACGGTGACATCACACATCCTTGTCTAAGGCCCACTTTTACTGGGAAATAGTCCCCTTCCCTCCTACACACTCTAACCTGAGCCTCACTATCCTCATAAAAACTCTTCACTGCTTTCAGTAACCTTCCTCCTATTCCATACACCTGCAACATCTGCCACATTGCCCCCCTATCTACCCTATCATACGCCTTTTCCAAATCCATAAATGCCACAAAAACATCTTTACCCTTATCCAAATACTGTTCACCTATATGTTTCACTGTAAACACTTGGTCTACACACCTTTCCTAAAGCCCCCTTGTTCATCTGCTATCCTGCTTTCTGTTTTACTCTTAATTCTTTCAATAATAACTCTACCATACACTTTACCAGGTACACTCAACAGACTTATTCCCCTATAATTTTTGCACTCTCTTTTGTCCCCTTTGCCTTTATACAAAGGAACAATACACGCTCTCTGTCAATCCCTAGGTACCTTACCCTCTTCCATACATTTATTAAATAATAGCACCAACCACTCCAAAATTATATCCCCACCTGCTTTTAACATTTCTATCTTTATCCCATCAATCCCAGCTGCCTTACCCCCTTTCATTTTACCCACTGCCTCACGAACTTTCCCTACACCCACAACTGGCTCTTCCACACTCCTACAAGATGTTATTCCTCCTTGCCCTACACACGAAATCACAGCTTCCCTGTCTTCATCAACATTTAACAAATCCTCAAAATATTCTCTCCATCTTCCCGATACCTCTAACTCTCCATTTAATAACTCTCCTCTCCTATTTTTAACTGTCAAATCCATTTGTTCTCTAGGCTTCCTCAACTTATTAATCTCATTCCAAAACTTTTCTTATTTTCAACAAAATTTGCTGATAACATCTCACTCACTCTCTCATCTGCTCTCTTTTACATTGCTTCACCACTCTTTTAACCTCTCTTTTCTCTCCATATACTCTTCCCTCCTTGCATCACTTCTACTTTGTAAAAACCTCTCATATGCTAACTTTTTCTCCTTACTACTCTCTTTATATCATCATTCCACCAATCGCTCCTCTTCCCTCCCGCACCCACTCGCCTGTAACCACAAACTTCTGCTGAACACTCTAACACTACATTTTTAAATCTACCCCATACATTTTCGACCCCATTGCCTACACTCTCACTAGCCCATCTATCCTCCAATAGTTGTTTATATCTTACCCTAACTGCCTCCTCTTTTAGTTTATAAACCTTCACCTCTCTTTTACTTACTGATTCTATTTTCCTTGTATCCCATCTACCTTTTACTCCCACTGTAGCTATAACTAAAAAGTGATCTGATATATCTGTGGCCCCTCTATAAACATGTACATCCTGAAGTCTACTCAACAGTCTTTTATCTACCAATACATAGTCCAACAAACTACTGTCATTACGCCCTACATCATATCTTGTATACTTATTTATCCTCTTTTTCTTAAAATATGTATTACCTATAACTAAACCCCTTTCTATACAAAGTTCAATCAAAGGGCTCCCATTATCATTTACACCTGGCACCCCAAACTTACCTACTACACTCTCTCTGCATGTTTCTCCCACTTTAGCATTTAGGTCCCCTACCACAATTACTCTCTCATTTGGTTCAAAAGTTCCTATACATTCGCTTAACATCTCCCAAAATCTCTCTCTCTCTCTACACTCCTCTCTTCTCCAGGTGCATACACGCTTATTATGACCCACTTTTCGCATCCGACCCTTAATTTAATCCACATAATCCTTGAATTTACACATTTATATTCCCTCTTTTCCTTCCATAACTGATCCTTCAACATTATTGCTACCCCTTCCTTAGCTCTAACTCTCTCAGATACTCCTGACTTAATCCCATTTATTTCTCCCCACTGAAACTCTCCTACCCCCTTCAGCTTTGTTTCGCTTAGGGCCAGGACATCCAACTTCTTTTCATTCATAACATCGGCAATCATCTCTTTCTTATCATCCGCACTACATCCACGCACATTCAGACAACCCAGTTTTATAAAGTTTTTCTTCTTCTCGTTTTTAGTAGATTTGTACAGGAGAAGGGGTTACTAGCCCATTGCTCCCGGCATCTTAGTCGCCTCATACGACACGCATGGCTTACGGAGGAAAGATTCTTTTCCACTTCCCCATGGACAAAATAATATTGCAAGTGCTTTTGTAAGTGTATTTTTGGGGGTCTGAAATAGACTAACCTACGTGACATTATTTCTTAAGGACGTAAATTCGTTCGGTAATGGCACTTGAGCAGGCTTCTGGAAGGAAATTTTTACGAAACTCGGGGGTCCACTGTACACTTACAAAAGCACTTACAATATTACACTTACATAATTGTACGATTTCCGAGGTGCTCGTAACTCGGGGGTCCACTGTACATGTATGTATATGCCTAGTATTAAGTAGTAGGTATAATCTGCCTGAAATGCCCCGACATGATAGTGGCTTTCTTTGTACATACCTAGCACATCAAAATTGTAATTACACATTGTAAACTATGCAAAGAAATAAGATTCTTAATCCTTAATCCTTGTCCGTATTCGCATTTTCACGTCATTTGTGAACAGGGATATCTTTGACTAACTCTTCTGTCATGTCATTCACATATACAAGATACAGCACCAGCCCTAGGACTGACCCTTGTGGAACCCCCACTCAACCTGTGCACCCATTCTGGCACCCATTCTGACACTTCATCATGGACCATCACTCATTTCCTTCCTGTCAGATTCTTAGTGTACACTCGCCTATATAATAATAATCTTTATTTCTACAAGTACATGTACAACGTGTACAGGCCTAGCTGACATCAATGATATACATACTACTAGTATATAGAAAGTCTCTTGTTATGCAGGGCATTTCAGGCAAATTAGGTCAATTTTATCCCAGCATGCGACCCACATCAGTCGACTAACACCCAGGTACCTATTTTACTGATGGGTGAACATGGACAGCAAGTGTCGTAAGGAAACACGTCCTAATGTTTCCACCTTTACCGGGGATCGAACCACAGACCTCAGTGTGAGAGCCGAGTGCGCTAGCAATCGGCTACGGAACACCTCGTATGTGGTTGCAGGGGTCAAGTTACAGCTCCTAGCCCTGCCTCTTCACTGGTTGCCATTAGGTGTGCAAGTTACTTTGTAAGTGTGCACTTGTGAGTTTATAGTGTACATATATTGAAGATCTTGCTTATTTAATAACTTGTTTCCTTGCACAGACATGTAAAAGTAATTTTTCCTTACCTGCAGGCGACGTAGGTCCAAATCAAAATTGGTGGAATTGTCCTTCACACAGCTGTGTAGATATAGAAACCCAAACTTTTCCCAGTCGTATTTGATGGTGATAGACAACTCGTAGAGCGTAAGACTGAAGAAATATGAGGTTTTACTCATTTTTACCAAGACTGAAGAAATATGAGGTTTTACTCATTTTTACCAACAGATAGGAAGGGAAACATAAAAAGACTTATGGGATAGAGCAGAAAGACAGCTAATGTACCAGAAGATAGATAAACATGAGCAATTATACTCTGGCTATACCTCTATCACTGGCATTACTTCAGTAGTGATCATTTATTCCTTGTTTGACTTGCATCTGAATTAAGTCATTACAACATATAAGCCAGTAAATTAGACACATATGCAACACTTGGGTATCTTTATTGAGGAAACGTTTCGCCACACAGTGGCTTCATCAGTCCATACAAAGGAGAATCGTGAAGAACAGGAGGAGTGTGAGGTTGTCAGGCCCTCAATCTTGAGACGATGTTGTCAGTCCATCAATCTTGAATAGAATAACAGCATATGAGCAGAGGAAGCTTATATACTGTAGACAGTATATAATACAGGGATTTCTTCGCTTGCCTATTCCTTGGGCACGACCTACTTCCACATTGAACAAATGTGACACCTCCTACAACTGCTGCACCTCTCCTGTCTACAGTATACTATAAGCTTCCTCTGCTCATATGCTGTTATTCTATTCAAGATTGATGGACTGACAACATCGTCTCAAGATTGAGGGCCTGACAACCTCACACTCCTCCTGTTCTTCACGATTCTCCTTTGTATGGACTGATGAAGCCACTGTGTGGCGAAACGTTTCCTCAATAAAGATACCCAAGTGTTGCATATGCGTCTAATTTACCAACTCGTCGGTTCTCTGAACCATTCATTCACACAACATATAAGCCACCCAAAGTTAAGAGTTATAATGGTGCAGTAAACTACAATGTCTGTCTCTCATACGCATACACCCCCCCATCCACACACACAGTATTATTATTCTTTCAACAAACCGGCCATATCCCACCGAGGCAGGGTGGCCAAAAAGAAAAACAAAAGTTTCTTTTTAAATTTAGTAATGTATACGGGGGAAAATGTTACTAGCCTTGAGCCTGGCATTTTAGTCGACTCTTATGACATGCATGGCTTATGGAAGAAGAATTCTGCTCCACTTTCCCATGGAGATAAGCGGAAATAAACAAAAACTAGTAAGAAAATAGAAGAAAACCCAGAGGGGTTTGTATATATACAGTGGACCCCCGGTTAACAGCCATAATTCGTTCCAGAATGCTGTTCAAGTGCTGTTACCGAACAAATTTATTAACTTAAGGAATAATGTAAATTAGAGTAGTCTTTTTGGACCCCCAAACATACACTTACAAAAGTACTTAAAAAAATACACTTACATAAATGTTAGTGTTTGGAGTAGGGGTGTATCGGATATCCGCATCCGCATCCCCGGAGCATCCGCATCCCCGGAGCATCCGCATAAATTCTTACATCCGCATCCGTATTTTTTCTAAATGAGACATCCGCATCCGTATTTTTCTAAATGAGACATCCGCATCCGTATTTTTCATAAGTGAGACATTCGCATCCGCGTCCGCATCCGTAATCACTATTAAATAAATATCCGCATCCGCATCCGGGCCTAACAAAGCGGATGTGGCGGATATTATAACCTAAATTACAGAGCTTGCATGTTTGTTTCCCACAAACCTGTTCTTATGATTTACAAATTAACATTGCAGCTTCAAATATTATAACTTAATGACCTGTGCAGAGAGAGAGAGAGAGAGAGAACATAAGAAAGGAGGAACATTGCAGCAGGCCTCTTGGCCCATACTAGGCAGGTCCTTCATAAGAACATAAGAAAGGAGGAACACTGCAGCAGGCCTGTTGGCCCATACTAGGCAGGTCCTTCACAATCCATCCCACTAACAGAATAATTGCCCAACCTAATTTTCAATTCTACCCAAGAAATAAGCTTTGAAGATTCTATTAACTCAAGTGTGAGTCCCACTCAAATCCAGCCCCTCTCACTCATGTATTTATCCAACCTAAATTTGAAACTACCCAAGGTCCTAGCTTCAATAACCCTACTAGGCAGACTGTTCCACTCATCAACTAACCAGGTGCTTCAGCTCCTTCAGTACCCTATTTTATAGTGCCCTAATTATCAAAGCATATTCCATGGATGGAGTAGATGGGTTGGGTAGGAGTTTTTGTTTGTGAGATTGGTTTTGGGTTATATAGGGACCTACCTAGTGTGGACCAGTTGGCTTGCTGCATTGTTCCTTATTTCTGTGTTCTTGTATTAATATTGGTAGAATTACCGACAATATGTTAAGTAAAAGGACACAAATGCAACTAATGAGACATTTTATTGTCTCATTGAACCTATATATACCCTGTGTGTCCATGCATTGTTTGTAACGGCTTGAAAAAGCTCCTGGAGAGCGAAACGTTGCCACAATAAAATGTCTCATTAGTTGCATTTGTGTCCTTTTACTTAACATTCTGTGTTCTTGTGAGTGAGAGGGGTTGGATTTGAACGGGACTTGCACAATGGTTGGGGGGAAGGTTGTCGGGGCTTCTTGCTTGGATGGGGATGGGTTGGACAAATATTTTTGGTGGGTTGGTTTTGACATGGACTTGCCAAGTATGGGCCAGTAGGCCTGTTGCAGTGTTCCTCTTTTCTTATGTTCTTATGGTAAAAAAAAAAAATCAGGTGTTTTATGACTGTCCTGCAAAATCCGCATCCGCCCGGATGTCAAGATGTGACATCCGTAATCCGCATCCGCATTTTACTGTAAGCAGATATCCGCATCCGCATTTTACTGTAAGCAGATATCCGCATCCGCATTTTACTGTAAGCAGATATCCGCATCCGCATTTTACTGTAAGCAGATATCCGCATCCGCATTTTACTGTAAGCAGATATCCGCATCCGCATTTTACTGTAAGCAGATATCCGCATCCGCATTTTACTGTAAGCAGATATCCGCATCCGCATTTTACTGTAAGCAGATATCCGCATCCGCATTTTACTGTAAGCAGATATCCGCATCCGCATTTTACTGTAAGCAGATATCCGCATCCGCATTTTACTGTAAGCAGATATCTGCATCCGCATTTTACTGTAAGCAGATATCCGCATCCGCATTTTACTGTAAGCAGATATCCGCATCCGCATTTTACTGTAAGCAGATATCCGCATCCGCATTTTACTGTAAGCAGATATCCGCATCCGCAAAATAAGTAAGACATCCGTATACACATCCGCATACCGGATATTTAAATTTTTCACATCCGATACATCCCTAGTTTGGAGCCGGCCGTTAACCGGGGGTCCACTGTATGCTCGTACATGCATGTGTAGTGTGACCTAATTGTAAGTAGAAGTAGCAAGATGTACCTGAAACCTTGCATGTTTATGAGACAGAAAAAAAGACACCAGTAATCCTACCATTGTGTAAAACAATTGTTGGATGTATATATATGTGTATATATATACATGTATGTGTGTGTGTGTGAATTGATGAAGGAAAAAAGGTGAGTTGTGCATTGAGGTATCTGTACATACAAAAAACGTTATCCATGGAGGCAAAGAAGAGAGTGCACAAACCATAGCCGTCCACATGACGGCTTTGAGGGGGACTTGAGCTAGAGTTCGTCACGGCCATGCTAGCGGGAGATTCGTCTGTAAAAACTTGCATTTGTGGACACAGTGGTGCCTATGCTAACCTTCCTATGGTGTAGAAATATACCTAGTTGGATGAATCTTATTGAAGCTAGCTGGCCTAGTGGCTTACGCGACGGTCTAGAGTTTTGAGACTCTCTGACCGCGGGTTCGAACCCCACCCGTGGTATGGTTTGTTTGCAATCGTGTCATTACGATTTCGTGAGTCAAGAGAATGCACGAAAGTATAGTGGTACCAACACTCTTATATGTGTGTGAAGCTTGGGTTGTAAATGCTGTAGCGAGGAGGCGGCTGGAGGCAGTGGAGATGTCCTGTCTAAGGGCAATGTGTGGTGTGTGTATATATTATGCAGAGAATTCGGAGTGTGGAAATTAGGAGGAGGTGTGGAGTTACTAAAAGTATTAGTCAGAATGCTGAAGAGGGGTTGTTGAGGTAGTTTGTTCATTTAGAGAGAATGGATCAAAGTAGAATGACTTGGAGAGCTTATAAATCTGTAGGGGAAGGAAGGCGGGGTAGGGGTCACCCTCTAAAAGGTTGGAGAAAGGGGGTAAAGGAGGTTTTGTGGGTGAGGGGCTTGGACTTCCAGCAAGCATACATGTGCGTGTTAGATAGGAGTGAATGGAGACAAATGGTTTTTGGGACCTGACGAGCTGTTGAAGTGTGAGCAGGGCAATATTTTGTGAAGGGATTCAGGGAAACCGGTTAGCCGGACTTGAGTCCTGGAAATGGGAAGTACAATGCCTGCACTTTAAAGGAGGGGTTTGGGATATTGGCAGTTTGGAGGGACTTCTAAACTGTCCTATGTGATTATGTATGAGTGATGGAGAAAGTGTTGAATGATGATGAAAGTTTTTTCTTTCTTTTTGGGGTTATCTTTCCTTTTGGGTCACCCTGCCTTGGTGGGAAACAGCCGACATGTTGACATCTTTCCTTAGGTTCTGAAATTCTGGTGGGAAGATTGCGTCTGTTATTGTCTCAGTGAGTTTCGTTTCTGTGACTACTATGATGTCTGGGGACTTCTCATTGATTCTTTCATGCCACTCTTCATATTTGTTCGTTATTCCATCCATGTTCGTGTACCAAACCTTCAACTTCTTTTCTAAAACTGGTCCTGGGGAAATGTTGGGGTTGGGGGAGCGGGAGCCCTGGTGGTGTGTGGGGTGAGGGGGTTTGTGATGAGGGGGTGGGGGCAGAGTGCCCATAGGGGGTTGCTGTAAGGGTGGGGGTTTGCAGTGTGGGGGTGGGGACAGAGGAATCAGTATGTGAATGTTGGTTTAGATTGTTCAGTTGCCTTGGGGTTGTCGTGGTTGGAGTCCTTCTGCGGATTTTTCTGGAGGTTGTGTTTGTCCTTCCACCTGGGTCTGGGTTCTTCTGCTCGTCTTTGTCATTTTCTCTCGTTCCTCCTTTCGTCTTAGTACCCTCTCTTTCAGTATCGTCCTTTCCTCTTGTGTAATGTCTTGGTCGAGGTACACTCTCTGGTACTTCAATTTGTCCCTCAGTTGTTCTTTCTCCTGCAGGATCATGGTTCGAGCTGATTCTGCCTTGAAAATTACTTTGAGAGGCCATTTTCTTCCCCTTGCAAACCACCCAATTCTCCGAAAATTTGTCACCTGAGTCATGTCACCCTCACCTAATGCTTTCATGATACCTTCAATTGCTTTTTTCTCCTCCTGTTTTCTTTCATCTTGGGTTTTCCTGTCGACTTCCTGAAGCCCGTAGACAAAAACTGACCTCTTCCTTTCAGCCTCTCACTGTGTATCCCATTGCGTCCTCTGAGATGTTTTAGTTCCTTCCATTGGAGCATTCCTTCCTTCAATCCCTTCCCTGGCTGAAGCCTCTATGCTCAGTGGTCTGTCTCTCCTGCTCAGCTGTTCCTGGCCTCTGTAGGTGTCTGTTAAGAGTCCCTGCATCTAGCATAGCTCCTTCGTTGTCTTCAGACCTTTCATTTGTTCCTAGTGTGCTCCTCGTCTTTGTCTTGGCCCCACGTGGGTCTGATAGGGCTTCTGCATACAGCATAGTTTCTTTGCTCCCTACAGTTTCCTTGTCTGTGACTGATGTAGAAGTTCCTGATGTTATGTCTGTACGTACTGTCGTTTTTCTCTTTAAGCTGTTTCAGGTTTTTCAGTTCCTCTTCTAAGCACTGTATCTTATCTTCTGCTGCTTTGGCTTGTAGTTCCCACTCCCTGCAGCTATCTTCTCCATTTTCTTGCCAAGTTCATCTAGCTTCCTTCCCCAGTCATCCTCCCTTTTTTTGAGTCTCCCTAACTTCCCTCCCAGGTTCATCCACTAGGCCCCTGGTGGACTATGTAAAAAGAAGGAAAACTTTTATTTCTTCTTTTTCGGGTCACCCTGCCTCAGTGGGAGACAGCCTTTGTTAAAAAAAATTACACTATATAATTTTTTTCAAACATACACATTCATACATATATAATTTTTTTCCCCGTTTTCAAAAATATATTGGGAAGTACCACCTCTGGTGCTAACTTGGGACCCTCATACTCAAAGAAGAGAATAAACTTCATTATGGGAAAAAATCAGATAATTTGCCTTTGTTTAAAGATGAATAAGCTTGAAGAATTATACTTCAGTACACTTCATTGTAATCTGCATATTGTATATATTGCTATACAGTGGACCCCCGAGTTTCGTAAGGTTCTTATTTCGTAAAAATCGTGTTTCCTAAGCTTTTTTCGATTTCGAGAATCGTAAACTGGCTCGTGTTTCGTAACGTATTAGACCTGTCCGCCTGCTCCGCGCCTGCGCAGGACGCAGGATGCCCGCCAGTGAAGCGTTGTTTACCATTGAGAGAACATTACCCAGCGCGCTCTTTCAAACATTCACAATACATTTGGTGTCTTTTTTGGTGGTTTAGTGACTGTCACTGTGAAATAAGTCACCATGGGTCCAAAGAAGCTTCCTAGTGGCACTCCTGTGGTAGCATTCATGCAGTGAGTGTAGCATTCATGCAGTGAGTGTAGCATTCATGCAGTGAGTGTAGCATTCATGCAGTGAGTGTAGCATTCATGCAGTGAGTGTAGCATTCATGCAGTGAGTGTAGCAGGCATGCAGGGAGTGTAGCAGGCATGTAGGGAGTTTAGCAGGCATGCAGGGAGTGTAGCATTGATGCAGGTAGTTTAGCATTGATGCAGGGAGTTTAGCATTCATGCAGGGAGTTTAGCATTCATGCAGGGAGTTTAGCATTCATGCAGGGAGTTTAGCAGGCATGCAGGGAGTGTAGCATTCATGCAGGGAGTTTAGCAGGCATGCAGGGAGTTTAGCAGGCATGCAGGGAGTGTAGCATTCATGCAGGGAGTTTAGCAGGCATGCAGGGAGTTTAGCAGGCATGCAGGGAGTTTAGCATTCATGCAGGGAGTTTAGCAGGCATGCAGGGAGTGTAGCATTCATGCAGGGAGTTTAGCAGGCATGCAGGGAGTGTAGCATTCATGCAGGGAGTTTAGCAGGCATGCAGGGAGTTTAGCAGGCATGCAGGGAGTTTAGCATTGATGCAGGGAGTTTAGCATTCATGCAGGGAGTTTAGCATTCATGCAGGGAGTTTAGCATTCATGCAGGGAGTTTAGCATTCATGCAGGGAGTTTAGCAGGCATGCAGGGAGTGTAGCATTCATGCAGGGAGTGTAGCAGGCATGCAGGGAGTGGGGATTTCCCTTCGTAGAGACTGAAGAATTCCTCCCCAACAAGTGTTTAATTGTGATGAAACAGGCCTATTTTGGAAGAAAATGCCCAAGAGGACCTTCATTACTCATTACCCTATCTTCCAGATGCCTGCAACTCTTCAATAAAGGTAAGTAAATGTATATATATATATTATTTTTAATTATTTTGTATGTGAATAGTATTTTTTTGTGGAACGGATTAATTGTATTTACATTATTTCTTATGGGAAATAAGGGTTCGAATTTCGTAAACTTCGTGTTAAGTAATAGCTCCTGGGACGGATTAATTACGATACTCGGGGGTCCACTGTATTATGTTTCAGAAATAAATCTTGATGGTGATTGATTTTTCCCGAGACATTAATCGTGTTCCATTATTTCAACGAATGTCTTAAGAAACTGCAAGTCTTTCCCATTTGCTGTGAAACATACTCGCACATACTAACAGGAACTTCAATAAGAAGGGCTTAAACCTGTCACATAAGGTTATAACTATGATCATAATTTTTAAAGGGGTGGACTGGTAAGCCAGCGGAAGGGTTCAGTCAGATGACGAAAATTTCCAACGGCGGGTCACCATCTGACTAAGACACGCATCGAGAAACACTTGTCGTTTCCTGACGAACCTTACCTAACCTACCTGTCACATAATGGACTGGGAAACGTACTGCAGCTATTGAGTAAGACCTATCATAAGACTGTCTGAAAAGCCTAGGCATACCTAGGCATATTATTGGCCATCTTGTAATATCTACTTTATTAAATGTTTAATTATAAGTACACCCCACCTTGTATATTACATGAAATAAAGAATTTGAATTTGAATTTGAATTGAGAAATGTAAAGAAATTTTGAATCTACTGGACCAACTGTGCTATGGTGATTTCAGTAGTGTGCTTATCATTCAAAACTTAAGAGGTGGGGCCTAGAACCTACATTTTTACCCATACAATCCTAAACAGATGAATGCAATACCGAACAACAGACAAATTTCTTACCTCATTGGGCCCTTGCCATTGAATGGAAGATTATTGATGTGTCCCCCAGAGATATACGTGCCGATTGCCAGACTTATCTGAGGTAGGACGATCTGCAGTGTCTGGTTGCCAGGTTTTCCTTGGTGCACGAACATTACATTCACGTCACTCACCCCAGTCAAAGTGAGACTGTTGAGGCTGAGTGCGATGCTAGATAAAAGGTGTGAAATTCTTTAGCTACATTTTATTTTGTGTTGAGAGGGATATGAAAGCAATCTTTACTAATTACAGTGGTACCTCAGTTAACGATGGTCCCCAAACTCGCCCTTTTATGTAAGTTTAATTTTTTAAATTCTTTTGTAAGTGTATTTTTGGGGGTCTAAAAGGACTAGTCTATTTTACATCATTCCTTATGGGGATAAATTCGTTTGGTAATGGCACTTGAACAGCATTCTGGAACGAAAAAATATCGTAAACCTAGGTACCACTGCAATGTCAAGTAGGTTAGTCCATTTCAGACCCCCAAAAATACACTTACAAAAGCACTTACAATATTATACTTACATAATTGTATGATTTCTGGGGTGTTCGTAACTCGGGGGTCCACTGTAAATCAACCCTCTGATTTTTTGTAATTATTAAAAAATTTACAGTGGACCCCCGAGTTTCGTAAACCCCGGAAATCGTACAATTATTTTTGGGGGTCTGAAATAGACTAACCTATGTGACATTTTTCCTTAAGGGAGTAAATTCGTTTGGTAATGGTGCTTGAGCAGACTTCAGGAGTGAAGTTTTTACGAAACTCTGGGGTCCACTGTACAATGAAAAAAAGTTCATGGGAGATGACTGGGAGAGGATTTTTCCAGTGATAACTCACTTAGCATGTCTTATTACAGTGCTAAACTCTGCATTTATATAAGTGAGTTCATATCAAGTCAGGTACATTAATAGCAGTTATTTCACCTAAGTCATTAGTATCATCTCAACATGTCTCTCTACCAGTGTCTAAAAGACATGTAATTATAAATTCTGCGATTTTTCTCCCCAGTCTAAATCGTTATCAATGGTGACGGTTGGACTTTGCTGAGTAGTAGATACATCATCCTTCATTTCTCAGTCTGACATACATATAATGCATGTCGATAACAGTATAGTTAACCTCATTTAAGCCCAGTGGTATTTTAAAATTTTAGATTTTTTTGTAATGATTTTGTATTTCGCAATTTCTTTTGCCTTCTTAGGTTGTCAGATCATTTTAGCTGACGATGATTTTACTTGGATTATTAACTCTAGAGCATGACCATAACACAAGACACATCACTTTTTGATATACCCAGTGTCCATATCACCCTGTGTAAAAATTCTATGCACATAAAGGGCCCCAAAATCTGGAATTCATTAACCTGATCTGAACATCAATTTAAGACTCATCTCAAAAACCACCTACTCACCCTAAACTAAATACTCATACTGTAAATTACTTTCAACACTGCTCAGTGTTATTTTCCCATAATATAATTTCAATATTTACTATTGATGTAACCATCCTACAAAACACTTTCACCTTGTCACAATGTAATATCCTCAGATTGTAATTTGAGTAAACTTATTATCTGCTATAAACATAAGCTAATGTTTAACTAAAACAAACTTAATCAATTTCTCTAGTATTAAGTAGTAAATAAGCCATTAGATTTAGTCTGCCCATAATGCCATGGCATGATAGTGGCTCTCTTTGCACTTCAATTCATGATTGTAATTACAAAATCTCGATGTAAACTTGCAATGAAATAATATTATATTATTATTATATTATTAATACCCCAAGGAAGTTAGGTAGTCTGGCTTATTCCCATTGGGGTCTTTAGGTCTATTCCCAGGACACAACCAACAACAAGTGACTAACACCCAGGAATCCATTTATTGCTTGGTGAACAGTTGCAGCAAGTATTTGGCAGTCCATCTCACAATAAGAGGGTTATACACACTTAGTATTCAATGCTGCTGGTGTTTTCTTGGTCACTTTGTTGCCATTTGTAGCTAAAGATACGTTTTTATAGGTTTATGTGCCCTCACCTAATCTGATGCAAAACTGGAGGCAAAAAAAGCTAATGGTGAGCACCATGTTAAAAACTGACATAGTAAAATGAATTGTGCTAGGAGATTTGCTCATCACCTCGCCTTGTGTCAGACCGACTCTTGGTCATTCAGCTGTGAGACCAGTGTGCTATCATCAGATTACGAGCTCACCTCACTGTGCCTCCTCTCTCTCACCAGATCCTTTTCGATCACTAAACCTACAAAGTTCAATAGTTTCCTTACCTGGCTATGTCCTGATACTCAATGTCAAATGTAGGCAGTTCAGGAATGAAGAGACCATCATATCGATTGAGGAAGTCATGCAATTTTTTTTTTATAAGATTTTCAATTACATCACCTAGAGGAGAAAAGGTGAAATTAGAAGCTTGTTACTGCAAGGAAGTTTTAGCATTGTATTACACAAAATATTACTTGTAAAGTCAATAAGCTTATATACTACACTAGTTAGCCCCTATCTTAAATATTCCTTAGTAAATGCTCTCTGTATAGACCCTACTTATCTTCCCTAATTCATATTCTAGTTAATTTTTAACTAACTCACTCTCTCCAAATGTCCCTTTCTCTTCCTAAGTCATACTCTCTAACTTATCCTCTGTACCCTTCACTTTAATACATCTTTGACAAATACTCTTTATCTAATAATCTGAATAACTTTAATGACATTCTCTAAACTTCACTTTCTAAAAATTTTCACTCCCTGACTCACACTACAGTACAATTTAACTCGCTATGTCTGACTTACTGTTCATATAAGCAATGCAGTAGGTGAACTTCACTATATGTGACTTACAAAGCTTGTAAAAGCTAATCAAGGAGTTTCCATTGTTCCTTATGACCACCAAAATCGATCTGGAGGGGAGGCAGAAGCGAGGCCAACATCTTCCACTAGGGGTTTACAGATAAAGAAATGGTTATAATTTCCTTGTTTCTTGTTAGAAATTTATGATCAAAATCTCTATGGATAAGTAGTCTAAGAATAAGATGCATGTGCAACACTTGGGTATGTTCACTTGCCAAAATATTTAGCCGTCACTGTAGGTTTCTCCAGCATAATAGTACTGCCTTGCATTCACCTGTATTCAACTGAGGAAGCGTATTGTGCAGGTGAAATGTTACCATAATAAAGATACCAAGTGTTGAACACATGTTGCATTCATCAACTAGTCATGTTGTATAACATCAATAATATAAAAAGTCTAAATGAGAAAGGATTGAATATTGTTTCCATCATTTTCCAGTGCATAGCAGCCATCTTGAGGTTTACCTCATTGTCCCAGTGGTCTTGTGGTTCAGTCTATGATTATGAATACATATTGAGTAGTATAAAACAAAATTGTGAAATTAGTTTTTATTCCACCTTGGAAACAAGCCCCATAGTGGTGTCTCACCACTATCATCCTTCCAGATCAAACAGGAGGAAAATGCCAAGGAACAGTGGAAACCTCCCTGGCTAAAGTTTTCAAGACTGGTGAATCACTTCTAGGAAAGAGTCAAATTAAATGTTTATTTTATATACTTTTTATTATTTCATTGTTGCCTTTTATTTTAAATGTCTTTCATAGATCCAATTGTTATAATGACTTGGTTCTATTGCATCAAGTGCCAAGAAAATTCCAAACAAGTTATGGTGCCCATCTTTCAGCAAGAAAGAGGACGACTGACAACAAACAAATGCTTTATTTGTTGATGACCTCAAGACCTACCATGCTGCTGATGGCAGCAAGTTACCAATTGAGAATTAAAACAATTTTGACTGCTGACAAAGTAATTGGCACTTAAATTGCCGCTAAAAATTTCAAGAGGTGAATCTTGTGAGAGCAACTACATCTCAAACATCCCAAATTAGGCCTTGATTGTACAGTGGACCCCCGAGTTTCGTAAACCCCAGAAATCGTACAATTATGTAAGTATAATATTTTAAGTGCTTGTGGAAGTGTATTTTTGGGGGTCTGAAATAGACTAACCTACGTGACATTTTTCCTTAAGGGAGTAAATTCGTTCGGTAATGGTGCTTGAGCAGACTTCAGGAGTGAGGTTTTTACGAAACTCGGGGGTCCACTGTACTAGCAAACATGAGCTTGTCACAGTCTTGCTGCCTGTTCTGGGAACAAGTGGATGGCACCAAGCAACCCCTTCACCAGCTCCACAAAATTACCCTTACTGAAGAACACAGGAGTAAAGAATTGCTCCTGAAGAGGTGAAAGTCTGACCAAACTCACTGTTAGCAATCTTGTCGCCAATGAACAGAAATACAGTGGACCCCCGCCTAACGAGCAAAATTCATTTCAGAAGCCTGCTCAAGTGTCATTACCGAATGAATTTACTTCCTTAACAAATAATGTCACGTAGGTTAGCCTATTTCAGACCCCTAAAATACACTTCCACAAGCACTTACAATATTATACTTACATAATTGTACGATTTCCGGGGTGCTCGTTAGGCGGGGGTCCACTGTACCATGTATTGTACTTAATTGCATTTTGAACGTGTTATGACGGGGCTACCTGAAAAAAATCCAAAGACACGATGGAAAGTAATTGAGAAGGTACAGACAGTGATCCATGAGACATCACATAAATAAGAGTAGGCAGGTTGGTAGAACAGCCTATGGCATACGTCTGTGTGGTATAAAATAGCAGACAGCTTATTCATCTCTGTTTCCCGTCAAGAAGGAACCTTTGATGAATTCCCTCAAAGGTACATCTTTAAATGCCTTCATTCAGAGTTGAGAAACGTGTCATGGCTCGACATCACCTGGGACATGTACCAAGAACTGTTTATCAAGGGAAGGACTCGGGATGACTGTAAGCACGGCAGCTGCCTGGAAAGTGGGATAAAAGTGAGAATTCTGAAGGACTTATCAGACTTTCTCCAGAACAGTACCAACAAATTGGAGTTTTTCCAATTTCTTGGGGAAGAAGCTATGCATTTATAACACTTTTCAGGAGATCTGTACATCACTTTTGATGACAAACAGATGGACATTGAATCCAGGAGGTAAGATGCTAACAGCAACCAGAAACAGGCTGACATATAGATTATCCTCCATATCCTTCATGCACTGATTTGTGGAGCTTAAAAAGTACTGGTGAAGACATCCAGTTCTGATGTAATTGCCATTCTGGTCCATTGCTTTTGCCCATGTCAGTTCGGTCAATGAAGAATGCAGTATCATGGTAGAGTATGGGATTGAGAAAACAGAATCATTTATATCTGTTAGAGAACTGTTCATCCAATGGCAGACTTCCTCGGATCTGAACAAAGTTTCGTTCTTTCCCTCTTTGTGGTCCTCACTAGATACGATTTCACAGAGTTTGAAAGGACGTTCCAAAGGAAATTGAAAAGACATTTTATTCACCAAGCTGGATGAAACATCTTCTCAATAAATACCAAAAACTGCATATTATGTCTTATTCACATAGTACTTGTTGGTATATTTTACTACTGAAATAAATATTATTATTATTACTGATATACACTCCCATTCACTTATCAAGAGGAAAATGCTACCGTACTGTACTGGCAAAAGAGTAAGCAGTCTAACAAATATGACAAAAAGCAGCAACAAGACCTTGAGCAGAATGGGTGCCATTCACAGGACTATGAATGTCATCTGGGGCAGACGTATCCACAAAATGAGGAGTGCCATTTAGTGCAGAGATGTCCACAGCAGGATGAATGGTGTTCAGGGTAGAGAAGGCTGGTTCCAGGAGGGCCATCAACAACTGCATAAGCAGAGCAGACTTAAACAAGCCTGTCATGTTGATTCCTATATAATGAAGTAAAGTAAAATTAAAAATTAATTAATATGTACGTACGTTTTGCCAGGAGGGGTTGTTGAGGTGGTTTGGACATGTAGAGAGAATGGAATGAGACAGAGTGACTTCGAGAGTGTATAAATCTGTAGTGGAGGGAAGGCGGGGTAGGGGTCGGCCTAGGAAAGGTTGGAGGGAGGGGGTAAAGGAAGTTTTGTGTGCGAGGGGCTTGGACTTCCAGCAAGCATGTGTGAGCGTATTTGATAGGAGTGAATGGAGGCATATGGTTTTTAATACTTGACGTGCTGTTGGAGTGTGAGCAAAGTAACATTTATGAAGGGATTCAGGGAAACCGGCAGGCCGGACTTGAGTTCTGGAGATGGGAAGTACAGTGCCGGCACTCTAAAGGAGGGGTGTTAATGTTGCAGTTTTATAACTGTAGTGTAAAGCACCCTTCTGGCAAGACAGTGATGGAGTGAATGATGATGAAAGTTTTTCTTTTTCGGGCCACCCTGCCTTGGTGGGAATCGGCCGATGTGTTAATAAAAAAATAAAAAAAATACTAACAAAATACTTGTACAATGTAAAATTATAACAATGTATATTAGTACAACAGTGCATCACGCAGGTGCATTGATGTACTAATGTATCAGGTGAGTATATACAAAGAAAGATTGCAGTCAGCGGGGCTCGATCCCACTACAGGGAAACTGGCAAGGTAGAGTGTGTCACTTGGGAACCTTGCCGGTTTCCCTGTAGTGGGATCAAGCCCTGTTGACTGTGATCTTTCTCTATATATTAGTACATGTATATATATTAAGCTTGCTGTATTTAGTAGCTAACCCAAAGTAACTAAAATACATCTTGAATAAGGTCATCTTGAGAGATGATAATTCCCAATTAATAGTAATTCCAACTCTACTAGAACGAAATCTTTGAAGATCTTATAAGCGCTGGACCCTTAAAAGAATACTTGATGATATCCCATTTCTCTACTCTATTCTCCCAGGTAAATGCTCCTTTCAGAATAGAATGCCTGGCTGACATATTTTAGGTCAACATTATGTAAGTAACCTATCATGTGTGATAGAAAATGACAAGGGAAACACAGTAAACTTTTGTTCCCACTGTAACTATCACAGTATAAAATAAGGCAGAGGTACATTGCTGACATATCCAATATTGCTAAGTGAAACAAAGTTGCAGGTAGAGTAACAGTGAAAGTAGAGTAGAGCTAGTGAACATCTTTTGACGACATACCGACATACCTCGGACTTACGACGGGCTCTCTGACCAGTATTTATACCAAAATAATGTATATTAGAGCTGATTTGTTCTATTCTGTTTATTTCAATATACAGTACACTACTGTATAAACATTTAAAAATATACCAGAAATGTTATAAATGGTGCAAAGGTGACATTAAAACAATAAAGATGGTTGACATAAACCCACTACCATTATAGTATACTCCTCACTTAGCGACAAATTTGTTTAATGACGTGATCTTAGAAACGGAACTCCGTCATTAAGTGAGGAGAGGCTGTACTACTAGAGAAATTAATCATAGTTTGTTTAAGTCGTACATCTGTTTTTATTTATAGAAGACAGCAAGTTTACTCAAATTAACAATCTGGGGATATAACATTTGGACAAGTTGAAAGTATTTTGCAGGTTGTTTATATCAATAGTAAATAATTAAATTATATTATTTGGTAAAGTTAAGTATTGAGAATTGAGTTTTTAGTTTAGGGTGAGTATGTGGTTTTTGAGAAGAGTCTTAAATTGATGTTCAGACTGGGTTACTTTAGTATTTATACTGGTAATGAATTCCAAATTTTGGGGCCCTTTATGTGCATAGAGTTTTTGCAAAGTGTGATATGGTCACGGGGTACATCAAAAAGTGATCTACGTATGTCTAGTGTTATGGTCGTGCATCCTGTTAAGGTTGGTGAGGAGAAGTTTGAGTGGTGGGTTTATGTTTGAGTGTAGTGTTCTATAAATGTAGTAGGCACAATAATAAGCATGGATGTTCTTGACGGTGAGTAGTTTTAGACTTTTGAATACTATTGGTGGAGTATGTTGTCTGGAGTGGGAATTTATCATCATTCTGGCTGCAGCCTTTTGTTGGGTTATTAGTGGTCTTAGGTGATTGAATGTTGTTGATTCCCATGCACAAATTCCATAGGTGAGATAAGGGTAGATGAGTGAATAATTGAAGAATGTTTGTGGAACATAGTGCCATTTTTAGAGATTTTGGAATTGTGAAGTCTGAATTTGAGGCTACTGTCGAATTGACATACCGAGTCCATACTAACCAAGAAATTCTATACATAAGGCAGATCTGAATTCATACCAGTAAATATCAAGTTAACCTTTCGGAAAAGCAATTAAGACTCTTCAATCACCCTCACCCTATCTATACCAACTGTAACAAATTTCAAACATTTTTTACTTAGATGATCTCAATTTGATATGTTCATCCTCCTTAACACTTGTTGAATATATCATATTGTCATTTAAATCTTATAGTATCATCATTTCTATTTGAAATAAATATATATCTGAAGAAACTTAAAATTCTAGTATTGTTATTATACTGTTAGAATTTTCTTGAAATTGTGTACGTGTCTGAATTTGAGACTGTCTCACTATTTGACATACCCGAGTCCATACTAACCAATGTAAAAATTCTATGCACATAAAGGGCCCCAGAATCTGGAATTCATTACCAGTAAATATCAAGTTAACCTTGTCGGAAAAGCAATTCAAGACTCTTCTCAAAAAAAAATTCTCAAAAATTATTATTATATATTATTATTATTATATTAATTTTCCCTCTGAGTCTTGTGATGGGCGAACCGTTTAGCGTTATGTTAAGTGGAACATTTGTAACTTGAAATAAATTATACAACTAGATTAAACTCAACCAATTTCTCTTGTATTGTCTTTTAATAGTATGTATAACCATATTATAATTTAAATAATACAGAACTAGAATAAACTCAATCAATTTCTTTAGCATTAAGTACTTAGTGAATAAGTCTCTAGAATAAACTGCCCCTAATGCCATGGCATGCCAGTGGCTCTCCTTGCATTACAGTTTTATAATTGTAACTACCAATAACATTGTACACTTGTAACATGCATAGAAATAAAAATATTATTATTATATATTATTATTATTATATTAATTTTCCCTCTGAGTCTTGTGATGGGCGAACCGTTTAGCGTTATGTTAAGTGGAACATTTGTAGCTCTGTTTCCAAACTGAATGAAATAGGTTTTGTCAGTATTGAGAGTTAGCTTATTAGTCATCATCCAGGTAGATATTTTCTGCAATTCAGTATTAACAGTGTTGGCTAGTATGACTTGGTTTGGAAGAGAGAAGACGTATGTAGTGTCATCTGCAAATAATATGGGTTTGAGTAGTTGTGACGCATTCGGTAGGTCATTGATGTAAACGAGGAAGAGGAGTGGGCCAAGGTCACTTCCTTGTGGGGCCCAGACTGTAATTGGTTGTGTGGAAGAGTTAGCTCCATTTGTGTACACATATTGGCTTCTGTTACTAAGGTATGACTTTAGGTAGTTGAGGGAGTGCCCTCTTATGCCATAGTGTGTTAATTTAATGTGCAGCAAATCATGGTCGACTGTATCAAAAGCTTTATGTAAATCAATGAAGATTCCCAGCAGGACTTCTTTATTCTCGAGAGCGGTGTATATTAGTTCTAGCATGTGTATAATAGCATCATTTGTGCTTTTATTAGTCCTGAATCCAAACTAACAGGGGTTGAGTATGTAGTGTGAGACGAGATAGGAATAGATCTGCCTATGAATTAATTTTTCAAAGATTTTAGAGAGCAGAGGTAAGTTAGATATTGGTCTATAGTTATTCAAGTCTGCTTGATCTCCTCCTTTGTGGATCAGGGTGACCCTTGCTATTTCAAAAATTGATGGGAAGGTGGAAGTTTCGATGGATTTGTTAAAGAGTGTTGCAATTAGTATTGGTGATAGTACTTGAGAAGCTTTTTTGTGCATAAAAGGTGGTAAGTTATTTATATCTCCTGCCTTGTTTTTAAGGGTGTTGATGATGAGTGAGACTTCTGTTGGGTTGGTTGGAGCTAGGAATAGTGTATTCGGGTAGGTGCCCACGAGTTAGTCTGATGGACGGGTGTTTGAGCTTGGGATCTTACTCGCTAGATTCTTTCCTATGGTGGAGAAGAAAACATTGAGTCTGTTTGCTGTTTCAGTAGGTGGGAGCCGGGGTTCATCTGATTTGGTGTTTGATGCAGGATTGTGATTTGAAAGTTTACTTTGATTGCCAGTTAAGTTACCCATTATCTATTAGGTCAAATATTATCCCTCTCTCAGTAGTAAAAGCAGTGAATGTTTTAATTATTAGTATATTATTTTTACCCATTATTATAGGTAGAAGGTTGATAGACAGCAACCACCCAGGGAGGTACTACTTGTGTGGAAACACAAGCCTGTAATTGTTTTGCATGATGGTAGGATTGCTGGTGTCTTTTTCTGTCTCATAAACATGAAAGGTTGCAGGTACGTCTTGCTACTTCTACTTACACCTAGGTCACACTACACATGCATGTACAAGCAAATATATACTAACCCCTCTGGTTTTTTTTCTATTTTCTTCCTAGTTCTTTTTCTTGTTTATTTCTGCTTATCTCCATGGGGAAGTGAAACAGAATTCTTCCTCCGTAAGCTATGCGTGTCATAGGAGGTAACTAAATGCCAGGAGCAATGGGCTAGTAACCCCTTCTCCTGTATAAACTACTAAAAACAAGTTAAAGAAAAACTTTATAAAATTGAGATGTTTGAATGTGTGCGGATGATAAGAAAGAAATGACTGCTAATGTTATGAATGAAAAGAAGTTGGATGTCCTAGCCCTAAGCGAAACGAAGCTGAAGGGGGTAGGCAGGTTTCAGTGGGAAGAAATAAATGGGATTAAGTCAGGAGTATCTGAGAGTTAGAGCTAAGGAAGGGGTAGCAATAATGTTGAAGGATCAGTTATGGAGAGAGAAGAGGGAATTTAAATGTAAAAATTCAAGGATTATGTGGATTAAAATAAGGGTCGGAAGTGAAAAGTGGGTCATAATAAGTGTGTATGCACCTGGAGAAGAGAGGAGAGAGAGAGATTTTGAGCCAAGTGAGTAATTGTGGTAGGGGATCTAAATGCAAAAGTAGGAGAAGCATTTAGAGAGGGTGTGGTAGGTAAGTTTGGGGTGCCAGGTGTAAATGATAATGGGGAGCATTTGATTGAACTTTGTATAGAAAGGGGTTTGATTATAGGTAACACTTATTTTAAGAAAAAGAGGATAAATAAGCATAGAAGATTCGATATAGAGCGTAATGACAGTAGTTTGTTGGACTATGTATGTATTGGTAGATAAAACTGTTGGGTAGACTTCAGGATGTACATGTTTATAGAGGGGCCACAAATATATCAGATCACTTTTTAGTTGTAGCTACAGTGAGAGTAAAAAGTAGATGGGATACAAGGAAAATGGAAGCAGCAAGTAAGAGAGAGGTGAAGGTTTATTAACTAAAGGAGGATGCAGTTAGGGTAAGATATAAACAACTGTTGGAGGATAGATGGGCTAGTGTGAGTATAGGCAACGGAGTAGAAGATGTATGGGGTAAGTTTAATAATGTCATGTCTGAGTGTTGAACAGATGTTTGTGGTTACAGGAAAGTGGGTGCGGGAGGGAAAAGTTACCATATGAGAAGTTTTTACAAAGTAGAAGTGATGCAAGGAGGGAGGAGTATATGGAGAGAAAAAGAGAGGTTAAGAGAGTGGTGAAGCAATGTAAAAAGAGAGCAAATGAGAGAGTGGGTGAGATGTTAACAAATTTTGTTGAAAATAAGAAAAAGTTTTGGAGCGAGATTAATAAGTTGAGAAAGCCTAGGGAACGAATGGATTTGTTAGTGAAAAATAGGAGAGGAGAGTTATTAAATGGAGAGTTAGAGGTATTGGGAAGACGGAGGGAATATTTTTATGAATTGTTAAATGTTGATGAAGATAGGGAAGCTGTGATTTCGTGTATAGGGCAAGGAGGAATAACAAATATAGGAGTGAGGAAGAACCAGTTGTGAGTGTGGGGGAAGTGGGTAGAACGAAAGGGGGTAAAGCAGGTGGGATTGATGGGATAAAGACAGAAATGTTAAAAGCAGGTGGGGATATAGTTTTGGAGTGGTTAGTGTTTTTATTTAATAAATGTATGGAAGAGGGTAAGGTAACTAGGGATTGGCAGAGAGCATGTATAGTTCCTTTGTATAAAGTCAAAGGGGACAAAAGAATGTAAAAATTATAGGGGAATAAGTCTGTTCAGTATACCTGGTAAAGTGTATGGTAGAGTTATTATTGAAAGAATTAAGAGTAAGACGGAGAGGAGGATAGCAGATGAACAAAGAGGCTTTAGGAAGGGTAGGGTGTGTGTAGACCAAGTGTTTACAGTGAAACATATAGGTAAACAGCATTTAGATAAGGATAAAGAGGTTTTTGTGGCATTTATGGATTTGGAAAAGGCATATGATAGGGTGGATAGGGAAGCAATGTGGCAGATGTTGCAAATGTATGGTTATTGAAAGCAGTGAAGAGTCTTTACAGGGATAGTGAGGCACAGGTTAAAAGTATGTAGGCGAGAGGGAGATTATTTCACAGTAAAAGTGCCCTTAGACAGGGATGTGTGATGTCACCATGGTTGTTCAATATATTTATAGATAGAGTTGTAAGAGAAGTGAATGCTCGGGTGTTGGCAAGAAGTGTGGGGTAAAAAAGATAAAGAATCTAACAAAGTGGGAGTTGTGGGATATCAGATTGGAGGGAGAGAGTATGGAGGAGGTGAATGTACGTACAGTGGACCCCCGAGTAACGTACAAAATTCCTTTCAGAAGCCTGCTCAAGTGCCATTACCGAACAAATTTACTCCCTTAAAAAATAATGTCAAGTAGGTTAGTTCATTTCAGACCCCCAAAAATAAACTTACAAAAGCACTTACAATATTATACTTACATAATTGTACGATTTCCGGGGTGTTCGTTACTCGGGGGTCCACTGTATTTCATAGATGGGTCTATGAAAGATGAGGTGAATCATAGAATTGATGAGGGAAAAAAGGTGAGTGGTGCACTGAGGAGTCTGTGGAGACAAAGAATGTTATCCATGAAAGCAGAGGGGAAAGCATGAGAGTATAGTGATACCAATGCTCTTCTATGGGTGAGGGGCATGGGTGGTGAATGTTGCAACAAGGAGATGCAACAGTGGAGATGTCATGTCTGAGGGCAATGTGTGGTGTGAATATAATGCAGAGAATACGTAGTTAGGAAATTAGGAGGTGCGGGATTACCAAAACTATTATCCAGAGGGCTGAGGAGGGGTTATTGAGATGGTTTGGACATGTAGAGAGGATGGAACAAAATAGAATGACTTCAAGTGTATAAATCTGTAGTGGAAAGAAGGCAGGGTAGGGGTCGGCCTAGGAAAGGTTGGAGGGAGGGGGTAAAAGAGGTTTTGTGTGTGAGGGGCTTGGACTTCAAGCAAGCGTGCATGAGCGTGTTAGATAGGAGCAAATGGAGACAAAGTTTTTAGGACTTGATGTGCTGTTGGAGTGTGAGCAAGGTAACATTTATGAAGGGATTCAGGGAAACTGGCAGGCCGGACTTAATTATTGGAGATGGGAAGTACAGTGCCGGCACTCTGAAGGAGGGTGTTAATGTTGCAGTTTTATAACTGTAGTGTAAGCCCGCCTCTGGCAAGACAGTGAAGGAGTGAATGATGATAAAAGTTATTGTTTTTCGGGCCACCATGCCTTGGTGTTAAACGGCCGATGTGATAATAAGATACTAATAACATTTTTTTATTAATTTATTGCTACTGTAATGTCTTAAAAATACCATTACGGAAACTATTTTTAAAAAAAAATATAAAGGCTACCATAATATTTTCATAGTACTCTGTCTACTTAGGCTTCTATCATGTTTGATACAAGGAAGGAGAGGATAGCTTCCATTCCATGAAGCAGGAGCTCTTCACTAACATCACAGCAGGAAGGAAGTTTCATTTTTAGAGCTTAAATATAATTCACATATTTTTGTTAACTTGTGTTTTAAGTTGAAAACCAAGCAACAGTGTTCAAGGCTGGGTTTACACCTGCTTATTCAACGATTAAATTACCACTTACATAGTTACATACAGACTTACAGTAGACTGAGGCAAAAGAGGTTAGAAGAAAACATGACAGCAGAGATCGTTTAATATGTTAGAAGCTGAATTCTTGGCGGAGAAGAAAATAAGGGGAGAAAAGGAATGATAGGAGAAAAGACAAGGACAAGAGACAAAAACAGATAAGACAATTTATAACACATTTTGCTTTTAATCTCTTGTTTGGATCAAGTGGAGACAAGTGCAACTAACACTGTTGTTAGTCTTACCAATATTGTCTGGATTAATTATAAGTGTCCAAGTGGCTGGCTGGGCTGTAGACAATGATGGAGGTGTTAGAGCTGGAGGTTGTTGTGATGAATGGAAGTATTGAGTAGAGACGAGTGGAAGCCTGTAGTGATGCCTCCAAGTGGTTACAAGACCCTCACCCCATCACTCGATGAACGAGCAAGTGATAACGGTGATAAGGGTACAGTAATCCCCCAAAACCTATTAAGAACAAGATAATGATCAAGTTAATGATGACAGTGAAGTTTGTTGGGCATGGCTGTGACGAAATAAAAAAAATGTATCAAGGATTTCTTTCCAGTCACAAAATTCTCACTAAACTGATAGCAATAATGAATCACAAATTATAAACACTGATTCAAACAGAAGTTTACTGGCAGGGTTGCATCTGCTCTCTTTGTAACCTCACTGGATAATAATTATAGCAACTATAGTTAGGCACATACTACGTCAGGCCCATACTAGAATATGCAGCACCAGTCTGGAACCCACACCTGGTCAAGCACGTAAAGAAACTAGAGAAAGTGCAAAGGTTTGCGACAAGGTTAGTTCCACAACTCAGGGGTCTGTCTTATGAAGAAAGGTTGAGGGAAATAGGACTAAAACACTGGAGGAAAGAAGGGTCAGAGGAGACATGATAACGACATACAAAATACTGCGGGGAATCGACAAGGTAGATAGTGACAGGATGTTCCAGAGAGGGAACACAGAAACAAGGGGACACAACTGGAAGCTGAAGACTCAGATGAGTCAAAGGTAACAAAGCTAATTTCTTAAACTAATTATTAAATTCTTAAATGTTTAAATTCCAGTACCTAAATTTTGTAAACCTAGTTAATCACTACAATTACCTAACCTTACTATCTGTATAATCATTGTGTCGCTATTGAGTAAGACCTATCATAAGACTGCCTGAAAAGCCTAGGCATACCTAGGAATATTATTATCCATCTTGTAATATCTACTTTATAAATGTATAATTATAAGTAGTACACCCCACCTTGTATATTACTTGAAATAAAGAATTTGAAATTTGAAAGGGATGTTAGGAAGCATTTCTTCAGCCATAGAGTAGTCAGGAAGTGGAATAGTGTAGAGAAAGATATAGTGGAGGCAGGAACCATACATAGTTTTAAGACAAGGTATGATAAAGCTCATGGAGCAGGGAGAGCAGAGACCCAGTAGCGGACAGCGAAGATGCGGGGCCAGGAGCTGAGTCTCGACCCCTGCAACCACAATTAGGTGAGTACAAGAATTATCAACTGACTTGCTGTATTGTCTGTTAACTTACACACTGACCCTGACTAATTAATCATTACTGTATGATCACTAAAGGCATATGCTTCACATGCTGACTAAAACCACATGCTCAGTGGAGAAGCTAGTCAAATGTATTAAAAAAAATGATCACAGTGAATTACTAATCTCTCTCATGTACCCTTACCTCACCTATGGTATTTGTGCATGGGGTTCAACCACGGCAAATCAATAAACCTTTAATTATACAACATAAAGCTGCTGTGAGAATGATTACAAACTCCTGCGCCAGGCAACACACCCCACCGCTATTTAAGAGCTTGAACCTGCTTAGCATACAAAATATCCACTTATATTATTGTGCCTACTACATACACAGAACATTATTCTCCAGTATAAACCCTCCTCTCAAATTCCTTGAGAACTACAATAGAACGCACTTACATAACCCAAGACTCAAAACACACTTTGATATCCCTCGTGTCCATCTTTCCTTATGTAAAAATGCAATGCATATAAAGGGCCCTAAGATTTGGAATTCGTTGCCTGAAAATACAAAAAGGCCCCTGCCTGCACACCAATTCAAGGCTCTACTTAGAAATCACCTCATCTCCCAAAACTAGCGACACAAACACTGTATATTATCGCCGCCATCAACTCAAAAATTGCCAAATTTTATAAGATTATTTCAAAACTAAAATGGTCTCAATCTCATTATGTATAATGTGCTAAAATATAATGTTGTAACTTGTTATTCAACTATACTTGTTAATTTAATTACTGCTAAACCACTACTACCTCTTTTGATATATTAAAAACAATGTTCAATTCCAACCAACTATGATATATATGTCTAGTATTTAGTAGTCTGTAAAGCATTAGGTTTAGTCTGCCCGAAATGCCTCGGTATGATAGTGCCTTTCTTTGCACTTAGCAAATCAATATTGCAATTACACATTGTAAACTATTCAAGGAAATAAACTCCTTAATCCTTAACATGATAAAGCTGATAAATTATCCAAATAATTACCTTAAAGGAAAATGTAAAAATAACTTGGAATAATATTAGGAAAGACGTTAATAATGAATCTGAATGTCATAGGAATTCAGCTATAAAACTGATTACAAACCACTAGAATAACATGAACGCTGATAAGAACATTTTAGGAAGCAACCTTGCCCTAAATCAATTACCTTGCCCTATATTGCCCAACATTGGAGCAAACCTAGTATTAAGTCTGCCCGAAATGTCTAGCATGCCTGGGCATGCTAGACATGCTAACGGCCATCTTTGTAATTATAGTCATTAGTCCTTAAAATGTAAAACACACATTGTAATTTTTACAGATAAATAAATCAATTTGAATTTGAATATCAATTACCTTGCCCTATATCAATTACCTTGAAGATATTGCCTTGTGGTTCTTACAGTGGTTCTGCTCCCACTCTCAGAACCAACCGAGGGATGTTATCTGGTTCATTTAACTTCAAGGGATCTAGTCTGAACAGCATTTCGCCTCTTTTGTTGCAAGTAATATGTCCAGTATGGTTCACTCTTTCTCTTTGGTTTCCTTTCAGTGTCCCAGTTTTCCCAGCGAATATCTCCTAAATAATTTTCTTCAGCTCCTCAGACTTAAAGGTCATCTCTTGTGAGCTCACCTCCTTCCTTTAGCGTATTTTTTTTTTTTTTTTTTGGTATTTACTTTAGTCTTTTCATGATGTGGTTGTAAAGCAACTTTAGTTCTGATTTGACTTTTGATGTTATGCCATTCTCAAACTGTCTTTCATTCTCAGCCATATGTATTCATTTCTGACTCTTCAGGATGCTTCCCTGTTCTCCAGCATTTTATGCTTTCCACATTTCTTCCATGCTCTTTAATTTTTGGCTTTGGTCTCTACACAGCTGGCTGAACCTCGGGCGTCACACTTTGTGTCCCTGATATGGCGACACATGAAATTTTTCATCACCACCACAATTTTAGCCCTCCAGGCTTCTGGCAAAATATGTGGCTTTAGATTTATTCAGTCTATTTCTTTGTGCTTGCAATCTCTCATGATCAATAGTTTTTTGCATTGTTCATGTGGGCTCTTCTAGCAGTATGTATGTGTGTAAGGTGGATGAGTAAGGTGCCATGTGTGTGTAGGGGAAAGGGGGGGGGGCTTTTAACATTGAACTTTAAAACAAAGGTGGAGTAAAAAGGCATAGGTTAAAAAACAATTCTTAAGAGCAGTGCACAAACACGCACATGGACATGTGCGCACGAGAGAGAGAGAGATAAGTGAGTAGACTGAATTTTCTTGGACTGTAAGAAGACTTTCGACACAGTTCCGCACAAGAGATTACTGCAAAAGCTGGAGCAGGGAGAAATAACAGGAAAGACACTACTATGAATCAGAAAATACCTGACAGGAAGGAAACGAGTGATTATAAGTGACGAAGTGTCAGAGTAGGCACCTGTGACGAGCTGGGTTCCACAAGGGTCAGTCCTAGGGTCGGTGCTGTTTCTGGTATATGTGAATGACATGATGGAAGGAATGGATTCAGAGGTATCCCTGTTTACAGACGATGTGAAGCTAATGTGGAGAATTGAAACGGATCAGGTAGGACTACAAAAGGATCTGGACAGGCTGTAAGCCTGGTCGAACTGGCTCTTGGAGTTTAACACCGCCAAATGCAAAGTCATGAAGATTGGGGAAGGTCAAAGAGGAGCACAGACAGAATACAGGCTAGGGACCAAAGGCTGCAAACCTCACTTAAGAAAAATGATCTTGGGATGAGTATCATACCCGGCACATCCCCTGAGGTGAACATCAGCCAACTGACTGCTGCAGCATATGGACTCCCGGCATACCTAAGAATGGCATTTCGACACCTGAGTAAGAAGTCATTCAAGACAGTACACCGTGTACGTCAGGCCCATACTGGAGTATGCAGCACCAGTATGGAACCCACACCTCGTCAAGCACGTCATCAAATTAAAGTGCATAGGTTTGCAATAAGACTAGTCCCAGAGCTAAGGTGTATGTCCTACGAGGAAAAGTTAAGGGAAATCAACCTGGCGACACTGGAGGACAGGAGGGATAGGGAGGACATGATAATGACATATAAAATACTGAGAGAAATTGACAAGGTGGACAGACAGAATGTTTCAGAGATGTGACACAGCAACAAGGAGTCACAACTGAAGTTGAAAACTCAGATGAGTCACAGGAATGTTAGGAAGTATTTTTCAGTCAGAGTTGTCAGGAAGTGGAACACTAAAGAGTGATGTAGTGGAAGCAGGATCCAATTAAGATGCAATTAAGCTCATGGAGCAGGGATATGTGGACCTAGTAACGACAAGCGAAGAGGCGGGGCCAGGAGCTGTGAATTGACCCCTGCAACCACAAACAGGCGAGTACACAAACATTCTTCAATATTTCCAAACCGAAAATTAAATTCGAAAAAGACAGCATTTCAATACATAACTGGAATCAAAGGGCTTCAGTTATGGAGCTTTCTGGTAGAGAGTTCTTTCTGATTTCTATTAGGATATTACAAAGTATTCTCTACATTAACCTTCACTAGTACGAAAATACATTCACTAGCAAGTTATTCACCTGTTCGTCATTCATCATGAATCAAGCACATTTTCCAGAATGTCATTCTTACTCTTATAAGAAAATCCCAGCAATAAGATGTAAATCTACATCTTGACACACAAACATGTATATAACTACAGCATTTATGTGGATTTGTGATCCTTATTTTGTGTTGCTATGACTGGAGGGAGTCAGTACTAGATGAGGCTCGCTGACCTTACTGTTATCATGCCCTGATAAGTGAGACCTCAAAATATTTAACTGCCGGGAACTCCTGAGATTAGAACTTAAGTGTCTCTTCGCTGATAACCTGTCAACCATCATGGATTATTATGCTCTGCATTATTTTTATTCAGTTAGAAAAAAGCACTAAACCCATAGGAGAGGGATCAAATAGCACCAGAGGATTGGGAGGTATTCAGGTTCGAGCCAAGGAAAAGGAAGCTAAATCTAGTTCCACGAATCAAGAACCACTCGCCGGCATCAAGGAACCTCCTATGAGGGGTTTGTGTATTGAATCTTTAAGGCCTTGATTCACCGTCTGCCTGTCTGTCATTTTTCCTGATTTTTTTCCGTTTTGTATTGCTTTCATTTTTTTTTTGACTCCTTAGTTATTAGCATTAGCTTCTTGCTTGACCTTTTTCTACAGACTTTTGCGGATAGGCAAATCTTTTGAAAAATCACAGAATGGGTGGGACTCGAACCCATGGGAAGAGAAGAGGCCAGACCAGGATTTGTGACTCGACCCCTGCAACCACAAATAGGCGAGTACTAAAACTCGCCAAACGAAATGTAAACTTTGCCAGATGGATTATTGTCACACCCTGCATCACTATGTACTGGAATGCGATAAAATTAATAAATTCAGAGACAACTCACTCAGAAATGTTCAAGATATGTCAAAATATTTTATCCACAGTGGTATATTACAGACCATTCTGGAAAAATACCCTGACTTTGCTCCCTGTAGATAAAGCATTACCGCGCGCGCGCGTGTGTGTGTGTGTGTGTGTGTGTGTGTGTACTCACCTAGTTGTGGTTGCAGGGGTCGAGTCATACCTCTCGTTTTCAGGCCAGTCCCGCCTCTTCACTGGCCGCTACTGGGTCTCTCTCCCTTCGCCATGAGCCTTATCATACCTCTTCTTAAAGCTATGAATGGATCCTGCCTCCACTACATCGCTTCCCAAGCTATTCGACTTCCTGACCACTCTGTGACTGAAGAAATACTTCCTAACATCCCTGTGATTCATCTGAGTCTTCAACTTCCAGCTGTGCCCCCTTGTTTCTGTGTCCCATCTCTGGGACATTCTGTCTCTGTCCACCTTGTCAATTCCTCTCAGTATTTTATATGTCGTTATCATGTCCCCCCCTTTCTCTCCTGTCCTCCAGTGTTGTCAGGTCGATTTCCCTTAACCTCTCCTCGTAGGACATACCTCTTAGCTCCGGGACTAGTCGTGTTGCAAACCTTTGCACTTTCTCTAGTTTCTTTATGTGCTTGGCTAGGTGTGGGTTCCAAACTGGTGCTGCGTACTCCAGTATGGGCCTAACGTACACAGTGTACAGGGTCCTGAACGATTCCTTATTAAGACGTCGGAATGCTGTTCTTAGGTTTGCTAGGCGCCCGTATGCTGCAGCAGTTATTTGGTTGATGTGCGCCTCAGGAGATGTGCCTGGTGTTATACTCACCCCAAGATCTTTTTTCTTGGGTGAGGTTTGTAGTCTCTCTCCCCCTAGACTGTACTCCGTCTGCGGTCTTCTTTGCCCTTCCCCAATCTTCATGACTTTGCACTTGGTGGGGTTGAACTCCAGGAGCCAATTCCTGGACCAGTCCTGCAGCCTGTCCAGATCCCTTTGTAGTTCTGTGTGTGTGTGTGTGTGTGTGTATGCGCGCGCGCGTGCATTGCATGCGCGCTTGTGTGTGCGCGCGCGTGTTTTTTGTACTCATATATGTGTGAGTGCATGTGCTCGTGTGTGTATGCTCGTGTGTGTACTCGCCTATTTGTACTCTCCTATTTGTGGTTGCAGGGGTCGATTCATAGCTCCTGGCCCCGCCTCTTCACTGATTGCTACTAGTTCCTCTCTCTCCCTGTTCCATGAGCTTTATCAAACCTCGTCTTAAAACTACGTATGGCTCCTGCCTCCACTACGTTACTTTCTAGGCTATTCCACTTCCTGACATCTCTATGACTGTATAAATGTAACCATGTATAAATGTAATAAGTAAATTTACTTACATGATTCATTACCTTTGTACCTTGTTCAGCTATCAAAACTTTGGGGTCCACTCCCTGACCCATTATGTACCTCTAATCTTTTGACTACCGCTCACAGGATGGGTATGGGGTGCATAATAAAGTTATTAAACTAAGTAAAACTCACAGGCCAGTAGACTAGAGTCCCACTTGTTCTGTGATTTGTTTGTAATAGTTAATACGATTTCGTGAGTAAACTTTTTCGAATTGTGTAGTGAAGAAGGTGTTTACCTTTGTTGTGGCTTTCATAGGTGGAATGTGGTAGAAAATCCCTAGTCTAGACTTCACTGCATCTAATCAGAATGATGGCTAAAACCGTGTATGAATGCGTTGGTTTAAGGTAAACAATAAATCATGATCATGGACTCCCTCTAGTTTTAAGTATATTCAGGAAGGGTAATCAGTAATGAAGATATTCGCTAATACACTTGGATTTAATCCCTGCAAGTGACTTGAGTCCGGTACCTGACTTTTTTCCTGCACTGTGACTGAGCGCCGGTACCTGACTTTTTTCCTGCACTGTGACTGAGCGCCGGTACCTGACTTTTTTCCTGCACTGTGACTGAGCGCCGGTACCTGACGTGTTTCTGCACTTGATATTTAGAGGTACATTCACCGAGAAAATTATAGGAAGGAGGATTATACTACTAATTTCTGTTTTAGGGTTTAATATATTCTTTGTTGGTAATATACAGGTAAAATGCAGCCTTAATAACCCTTGTGTAGTCAATAGGTTTATTACCTAATAAGCCAACATCATACACAAGTAACCCGCACATAGGAAAGAGGAGCTTTACAAAGTCACACTGACTTTGTAAATGGTCGAAGTCGGACCGAAACGTCGTCGTAAGCTCCTATATCTTATATGCAGGTTACTTGTATATTGTTCCAGTCACGGTGGTATTGTACCTTTTTTTTGTTATTTATCCAACATCATAATAGCGAGAAAGCTACACAAATCTACACATTTACATAGATTCACATAAGGCCATACTTATCTCGACTCTTTATTCTTCCTTTTATTATATTTTAAATCCTTCCCACATCCCGTCTAGGACTCATAAATACCTCCTTCACTGAAGAGGTTCACCCAACGAAACATAAACATGTCATTAATTATATTCGATTTTAGTGACATGGCTTGAGATACCACCGATCATTTATCAAGGAAAGAGAGAGTTTAGGATATACTATTGCATCTGGAGGCTAACAAACGTTTCCTGCTTACCTATCCTTGCGCCTCCCCGCCAAAAACAGGATGTGCACGCCAGGAAATGGGAGCAAGAAGAGAAGGTATGTGCGCCAAAACAGGAAGAGTTCGCCAAAACAGGATACGCACACTGCAACATACGATCACATCATTGTCATCAATATTCTGAAGGCAGAAAATACGCTCGACTCCTCGGCTAGTCTGAAGTTACAGTGTATCTTTATGTAAAGTGCTGAATTATATTTCCATGTTATTTTTACCAGTGTTCAGCACCTTGGAAATTCAATACTTTCAGATATAGTAATTATTAACAGTGTTATCCAAACCAATACACCGCTATGGTAAATGCATAATGCTTAAAAGGTGTTGGTGATAATACAGTATTTCAAATACTGAAAATACAGTAAAAAATGTATGTATTTTAAGCCCTTGTGAATTTGTATGAATGGAATTGGAGTTATAGGGAGGAATGGAGCTCCTATACTCAGAGAGAGAGAGAGAGAGAGAGAGAGAGAGAGAGAGAGAAAATCTAGAAAATTGCACTCTTTTTGATATGTAAATTTGGTTTACAAATGCTTGGAAAGTACTGGTTAATGAAGTGTGAATTTTGATTTACAACAATAATGATTCGTTATAAATTCTGATCAAACAATTGCAGGGCTTTTTAAAAAAAAAATCTATAATTTTTTTGCAAACTTAAAATTGCGTCTTGTATGTTATAAAAATGATAATTGTAATGATAATTAATAAATACTACCGTTACTACTATTATTGATACTAATACTAATACTAATATAGACACCACATGTGATATTTTTTTAACATGAAGTGGTAAGCCAGCCAAAGTGCTCAATCATAATACCATAAGCTCCCGTCAGCTCAAAATTTAGTTATTTTTTTTTTTCGTATGCATTTTTTTTGCACCAAAACTAACAAAACAATTTTCCTAAAATTCACTTAAAAATATAGTAAATAAGAATATACTTGACCATCCACTCACACTGACTACAGGTCATTTGTCGCTGGTGTAGTGACCTACAATAGTGCCACAGCTTATCCCACCTTCACGTGTGATCTTAGGCACCACTGTCTCGCTGGGTCACACTGTGCCACAGTGCCGGCAACTACTGAACAGCCTATCTTATGCCAAAGACCTACGTTGGGATTTTTTTTACCTGACGAATAAACTAGGCACCACAGTACTATTTTCCTTGGGAATGAGAGGAAAGAAATGAGTCCGATCTTCTGGTTCTCATTGTTAAAGTAAGAAATATAACAGCAGCACACTGCTGGTGTACTCAGTATTGTTGATTATTATTATTATTATCAAAAGAAGCGCTAAACCACGTATTGTTGATTATAATGTTGTGATCCTTTCGGGTTTCTTAGTTTACTGCTTTTTCTGTTTTCACACCTCTCGCATTTTCTCTAGTTCTGTTGCTGTTTCTAGCTCAACATGGATTCTCTGGCGTCTCTTTTACAGAATATAAATAAAACCCCTGACACTGAAACAAGAGATAACTACTGGTAATTACAAGTCTAAGTTTGAGCAGACCTTGTTTGGAAAAGTTTACACACACACACACACACACACACACGTAAGAAACTAGAGAAAGTGCAAAGGTTTGCGACAAGGTTAGTTCCACAACTCAGGGGTCTGCCCTATGAAGAAAGGTTGAGGGAAATAGGACTAACAACACTGGAGGAAAGAAGGGTCAGAGGAGACATGATAACGACATACAAAATACTGCGGGGAATCAACAAGGTAGACAGTGACAGGATGTTCCAGAGAGGGAACACAGAAACAAGGGGACACAACTGGAAGCTGAAGACTCAGATGAGTCAAAGGGATGTTAGGAAGCATTTCTTCAGCCATAGAGTAGTCAGGTAGTGGAATAGTCTAGAGAAAGATATAGTGGAGGCAGGAACCATACATAGTTTTAAGACAAGGTATGATAAAGCTCATGGAGCAGGGAGAGCAGAGACCCAGTAGCGGACAGCGAAGAGGCGGGGCCAGGAGCTGAGTCTCGACCCCTGCAACCACAATTAGGTGAGTACACACTATTTTGTCAGGTGACGGCAATTAAATTCATAAATGGCAGACTGTGTCAGACTTTTTTTTTTATGTTTAAGTGTTTGTATGATTACTCGTAATTACACTTGTTGTAGCACATTCTTCCTCCAACATGATCTATCTACCACTCTTTGAATGAAATATATTATAATATTTTTTCGGCACTGCCTTTTTCTCAGTTTATAATAACAGCCTATAGTTCTCCTGCTAAGAAATACTCTTTTCATTTTTTTTTCATTTTTTTGGCTCTTATATGTGATGATCTTGTAACCGCATTTGTTAGCCAAAGCAATCAGGTTTGATCCAAGGAAGTGGAGAGTACATGTAATGCCTTGGATCAAGAGCCATTCCGCAGCATCAAGTCACTTGATGAGGAACCTACGATACTATTGGTAATTATTTAAAATATACACAACTCTTGTAAGGGGAATGAGAGTCCAATTAATTCATCTTTATCAGATACCTGGATTGGCAACTCTGTCCCCAATCCAGAGTCAGTACACAGCAATACTTCATAATTAACCCATAAATAAAAAACGAAAAATAGGCATTTCCAATGTGTAGGTTTCGTGAACCGGTCCAGTGACTGTCTCCTACACAGTAACACTGTCATATTTCTATCTTGAGGTTACGAGAACTCTACCCAGGGAAGCCTTCGCATGCAGATCTTTGAACACTATTATGGGCGAGAACAGTATATCATATGCTAAGATGTACCACGGGAACACGCGAGACCTCAGTCTTATGAATTAAATACATTTAAATGTTATAATTTACACTTGCTCTTAAGTCAGTCCTTGCATGGGGATCGAGCTAGAGTCCCTTCAGTTGTGTGCCGGACTCGTTGACCACTGAGCTGTAGGTCTGCATTCGTGTCTTTAGATGTAGATCGCTTCTTATCATTATTGTAGAGGCGGTGCCACTAACACTAGCACTTTCGAAGCCCTTATCTGTTCAACTGGATATTATCAAATGGAACTTATTATTCTCCTCCTGCATCCTTCTGTCTAGACAGCTTCCTTGAGGTAGTCCCACTCTGCCATTTTGCTTACAAACTTTGTAGCCGCTTACTATTCCTTCCAAGCAGGTTGGGGTGCTACCATGACCAGACCAAGTTTGTTGATGCTTTCCAGAGTCAGGGGAACTTTGGCAACTTGTGGGACCTCCACTGAAGTGTTTCACGTTGCTTCGATCCGACACCTGGATGTTATGCTCTTGTGAATAACATATCGAATCGTATTTTTGGGGGGCTTGCATTTATGTCATTTATTTTACCTCATTTCAGTGGAAGCAGTTTCGTTGCGGACGTTTGGACGCTTTGCTTTATCACACGTCATTTTGGCTTGTTATTCTTTACTACTATCATGTCAAACTTAGGTGATTCTGGACAAGATGATAAAGAATAATAATTAAGAGAAAGCGAAGAATAAAGTGCGCATGAGTAATAGCTGCGTATCTGACTCACATTTTCACCTCTCCTCTTCACACTCAGGATGTGTGCAACACCTCTATAACTCCTCTTCACACTCAGGATGTGTGCAACACCTCTATAACTCCTCTTCACACTCAGGATGTGTGCAACACCTCTATAACTCCTCTTCTGAATGTATAACATGTACATAAGGTACAAAACTTCTCCATTGAAAGTATTACAGCTCAGCTGAGTGTATATTGCCTTCCCTGAAAGCATAACATTTTTTTTTCAACGAAACGGCCGTATCCCACCGAGGCGCGGTGACCTAAAATGCAAAACGAAAGTAATTCAAACAGGAGAAGGGGTTATATAACATTATCTATCAATAAAATTATTCTCTTACATTCAAAGAATCTTCATTTACAACTGACTCATTTGTACACCTTAATTTTTTTTGTCTTTCCTACTTCGAGTACAGTTAATTTATTTACAACTTCCTTAGCATCATGCAAAACTTACCAATAAAATATATATTCGGATTATTAATCCTGGAAGGTTTATAACTCAGTATAACACAAGCCAAGAAACGTATTTTATATTGTTTAAGCTCCTAGCTATCTATTTACTTCAAGGTGAATAGGGACGCGTGCTATCCAATCCTCTTGCCCCCGACCAGGATTAAACCCGGGTCATTTTGAGTGTGGGTCGAGCGCTTTACCGCAGAATAACGAGGTAAATTAAAATTGTATTTCGAATTTATTTCGTCACTATAATCTATAGATGACAAATTCCTAATTTGTCTGAACTACAATTTTAACTATATATTATTCATCTTAATACATATATTAAAAAAAATTATGAAGAAATTTATAATGTTTAGGCGTGACTTTCAGTTAAATCATTATATCACTTGCAATGTAACCTGCAATTTTTGTCGTATTGATAACTGTTAGCCTAAGACTTGCCCAATTCCCTTTGCGTAAAAGAATTCCCAGAAGGTTTGTGGCTCCATTTTTTATAATTTCTTCAAGAACTCTTTATCCTATCTTTCGTTTCCTAATCTAGTTCCTTATTTTTCATCTCTGCCTCTTTTACCCCCACCCCCTTTCATTCCCTTCCTGTCTATCCCTCTCCTCCCTCTCACATCCCTTCCTCCCTCCCACATAAAATGGTATGACCACGTGCGACCTCAGGTTCCGTATCTTATTCAAACACAAATTACGCAATATTTTATAGAAAATGGGGAAATTATTGATTTCTAATATTTATTGTTTCAGGAGGAGGCCAGTCTTACGCTTGCTTATTGGCCTCTTCTCCGTCTTCCTGTTAGTTTATGGGGGATGGGGGACTTGGAGAGAGGAAGATGCGAGGAATAAGAGGAAAGACGACGAGAGAAGGAGGAAGGAGTGTTAGGAAAGATAAAGGAAGATCATTTGAAAGAGAGAAAAGCAGAGTAGGGAGGAGAGAAAGAGGGCCAAGAGATTAGGAATATGATGGGATGCATATAGGAGGGAAATGAGAATTAGGAAAAATCAGGAAAAAAAAGAGGAAGAGAGACGAGAGGAAGTCCTTGGTATAAGAAGGTCCACTAAGCCAAGTACCCAGGGGCCAGGAAGGGTCTCTCGACCCCTGCAACCACAAACAGGTGAGTACAAATAGGTAAGTACACACAGGTATTTACTGCTACGAGGAAAAAATCAATAATTTAAAAGAAACGAATACAAAACCATAAAAAAACCCACCTTACTGAATGAAGAAAACAAGAAAAAAAGAAAACATATGAAGATGAAAGAAGTGATAGCAGGAGACTAGCGCCGCCAAATGAGATCGCTCCTTCAGTGTCGGATACCATGTCTTATAATATTTGTTGATTTATCGGCGGGGAGAAGGCGAGACCCGCCAGGGCAATATCACTCCGTCTCAATCGAGGGAGGAACTCTATAGTGCGGGTCAGCAAAAAGTAAATCTCAAGCCATGACGAATGGCTGAGGGAGACCGACCACAATATTTCTTCTCAACTCTCTGACACGCCATTACTGCCATCATTACCGGTCTGGTCCACCTGTTTGATGTCTCCTTAACTTCCTACCTCCCTCCCTACATTATTCCAGGATATCCTCCCTTCCTCCCTACATTATTCCAGGATATCCTCCCTTCCTCCCTACATTATTCCAGCCTATCCTCCCTCCCTACATTATTCCAGGATATCCTCCCTTCCTCCCTACATTATTCCAGCCTATCCTCCCTCCCTACATTATTCCAGGATATCCTCCCTTCCTCCCAACATTATTCCAGCCTATCCTCCCTCCCTACATTATTCCAGGATATCCTCCCTTCCTACATTATTCCAGCCTATCCTCCCTCCCTACATTATTCCAGGATATCCTCCCTTCCTCCCTACATTATTCCAGGATATCTTCCCTCCCTCCATTATTCCAGCCTATTCTCCCTCCCTCCATAATTCCAGGATATCCTCCCTCCCTACATTATTCCAGGATATCCTCCCTACATTATTCCAGCCTATCCTCCCTCCCTACATTATTCCAGGATATCATCCCTACATTATTCCAGGATATCCTCCCTACATTATTCCAGGATATCCTCCCTCCCTCCATTATTCCAGCCTATTCTCCCTCCCTCCATAATTCCAGGATATCCTCCCTCCCTACATTATTCCAGGATATCCTCCCTTCCTCCCTACATTATTCCAGGATATCCTCCCTCCATTATTCCAGCCTATTCTCCCTCCCTCCATTATTCCAGCCTATCCTAACTCCCTACATTATTCCAGGATATCCTCCCTTCCTCTCTACATTATTCCAGCTTATCCTCCCTCCCTACATTATTCCAGCCTATCCTCCCTTCCTCCCTACATTATTCCAGGATATCCTCCCTCCCTCCATTATTCCAGCCTATTCTCCCTTCCTCCATAATTCCAGGATATCCTCCCTCCCTCCCTACATTATTCCAGCCTATCCTCCCTCCCTCCATTATTCCAGCCTATCCTCCCTTCCTCCATAATTCCAGCCTATCCTCCCTCCCTCCCTACATTATTCCAGCCTATCCTCCCTCCCTCGCTGCTGTTCAATCTTTGGAGTGCTGAAGTTAAGACTTAAGAGTACTGTTACTAAAATGCTGCCGCTTCTGCTGTTATTGTCACTTTTACTGTTATTTATGTATTTTTGCTGATGCTTCTGCTGCATGTTTCTGTTGATGCAGGTGCACATAATGTAAGTTCATTCAGGTACACAAATACCGTGACAAATTATCATATATAACAGCATATATTTATGTTGTTCATCATTATGTTATTTCTTTACGTTGTTGCTCATGCTGACGTTCATACTATTCTTCTTCACACTGTTCATACTGTTCTTCACACTGTTCACACTGTTCTTCACACTGTTCACACTGTTCTTCAAACTGTTGTTCTTCACACTGTTCTTCAAACTGTTGTTCTTCACACTGTTCTTCAAACTGTTGTTCTTCACACTGTTCTTCAAACTGTTGTTCTTCACACTGTTCTTCAAACTGTTGTTCTTCACACTGTTCTTCAAACTGTTGTTCTTCACACTGTTCTTCAAACTGTTGTTCTTCACACTGTTCTTCAAACTGTTGTTCTTCACACTGTTCTTCAAACTGTTGTTCTTCACACTGTTCTTCAAACTGTTGTTCTTCACACTGTTCTTCAAACTGTTGTTCTTCACACTGTTCTTCAAACTGTTGTTCTTCACACTGTTCTTCAAACTGTTGTTCTTCACACTGTTCTTCACACTGTTGTTCTTCAAACTGTTGTTCTTCACACTGTTCTTCAAACTGTTGTTCTTCACACTGTTCTTCAAACTGTTGTTCTTCACACTGTTGTTCTTCACACTGTTGTTCTTCACACTGTTCTTCAAACTGTTCTTAAAACTATTCTTCAAACTGCTGTTCTTCACACTTGTTCTTCACACTGTTGTTCTTCACACTGTTGTTCTTCACACTGTTGTTCTTCACACTGTTGTTCTTCACACTGTCTTCACACTGTTCTTCACACTGTTGTTCTTCACACTGTTGTTCTTCACACTGTTGTTCTTCACACTGCTGTTCTTCACACTGTTGTTCTTCACACTGTTGTTCTTCAACTGCTTGTTCTTCACACTGTGTTCTTCACACTGTTCCTGTTCTTCACACTGTTGTTCTTCCACTGTTGTTCTTCACACTGTTGTTCTTCACACTGCTGTTACACTTCACACTCTTGATTTCCTGCCACTGTTTTACTTACATCTTCTTCCACTTGCTTTCTTCACACTTCAATCCTGATTTCTTTGACATCCTCATTCTTGACTTCTCTCACTTTCCCTTTTTGCATCCTTACTTCCGTCTTGACTTTCTTACCTCAGTCTTGAGATCCTCACTTTCCATTTGAAGAAGAGTGAGACAGAAGAGATGAGGTGAGGCACAGGGAGGGGAAGGAAGAAACTGAGCGGGTGAAGAAGGGAGGGAATTGACGTAGGGATGGATAAAGGGAGGGAGTGTTTTGGGGGTAAGCTTGGTGTTTGCTGGAGCAATACCGTTAATGGCTCTCTGCTCTTTTGTCGTTCACGCCTTACCCCTCCCCCCCCTTTCCTTACCCCTTAATCCTCCTTTCTCTCATCTCCCTCATCTTCGTTCATTCTTCTCCTCGTACCTTCCTCCTCCCGCTTCCGGGTCTGTCTGTCTGTCTGTCTCTCTCTCTCTCTCTCTCTTTCCTCTTCCTCAAGCTTTTCATTCTTGGTGAGGCAAGAGGAAGGAGGTAAACCGGGGGTAAGATGAATTTTGTTTTGTACATGGGCATGTTTCTGTTACAAGTCCCCTTCCAATCTTTTTACCCTCATACATTTCCTCCCATATCTATCTATCTATCTATCTATCTCTCTCTCTCTCTCTCTCTCTCTCTCTCCTCTCTCTCTCTCATCTCTCACTCTCTCACTCTCTCACTCTCTCACTCTCTCACTCTCTCACTCTCTCACTCTCTCACTCTCTCACTCTCTCACTCTCTCACTCTCTCACTCTCTCTCTCTCTCTCTCTCTCTCTCTCTCTCTCTCTCTCTCTCTCTCTCTCTCTCTTTACGCAGGGTTTCACAAAGTTACGTTCAGGTTCCTAACTTACTCACCCTACCATTTACTCCTCTTATGACCCCTAATTCACCCTTCACCCCTTACTTCCCTCACCCCTTCTTCAGCTACAGGCATGCAGAACTCACACCTAAATAAATCCTCAATTACTTGCGTTCTGGCAGAACAAATACCACTATTGTTGCGGAGGCTGTAAGGCAGGGGCAAAAATACGAGTTAATTATTCGCCTCAGTGATAGACTCGGGCGAGTGAAAAACCAATTTGCCACATTTAAAGTTTATTGTTAATGTCGCTGGCAATATCTATTACATTTTTTTTTGTGCTCAGGGTTGTTCCCTGTAATATTGTTGTCGATATTTTTACTTCTGCTGTCATTACTTGTATTGCTGCTGTTATCGCTGCTATACGTTATTGTTTATTGTTTTACAAAAGCCAGTTACCATTATCAGCACACTTCGTGCGTGTGCGTGTGTATGTGTGTGTGTGTGTGTGTCCGTCCGCATGTCTGTCCGTTCCATCCCATGGCCGGGCAACGAGAGTAGGAATCCTGTCGAAAGTCGAACCTCTCAAAGATATATCAAAGGTATATCAAAATTATATCACAGGTGTGTATGTGTTTTTTTTTTTTTGATAAGATACATGTGTGACACTTAGGTGCCATTACTGGAGAAATGTTTCTCCTGCGTATCAGGTTTTATCAATCCCTTCAAGAGGTGCGAGGTGAAAGCAGCTGAATAACGAAGCAATGGTCACATCAGAGTAGCAGGGCTGACTTTGATGTGACCTCTACTTCGTCACTTTCCTACTTGGCATTGATTAAAAGATGCTCGGCTCCTTTGCCTTGATTAAAAGGTGTTCAGGCCCTTAGCCGCGGTTGAAAGGTGTTCAATCCCTTCCCTTGATCAAAAGGTGTTCAAATAATACATACAAATACTCCGATTAATCCATTTAGAGCCTTGTTTCTATTTTTTTGTTACTTCTGTTTTGAGTATCCTTATTGTCTGGTACTACCGTCCACAGGAGAGATCTAGCATGCACAATAAACTATAATATCCTTTTCCTCACCAAGTCATAATATGCTACACAAAAATCTTAAAAGTTTAAAGACTTAGCTTGAAACTTTGGTAGCTCAGCGTGAAGTATCACCCGAACTTAAGGTTAAGTATGTGGTCTTAAGGTTAAGTGTGTGGTCCTAGAGTTAAGAAAAAAAAAACTAAATAGGTCGTGACTTTATATATGTGGCCAGTAGTAGGGAATTACTCTTATACTGGTGGACTTTCTGGGTTCCTGAAAAAAAAAATATTTCTTCACTTCTTTCTAAATGCACAATTATCTATATTTAAGATGTAATCTCCTAACTTTATTGCACTGTTACTCATCTTTATTACTCTGTTATCCATCAACATTTCGCTGTTACCCATCATTTTTTTTTTTTTGCACAAGTTACCACCTTTAATGCTCAATAATTCATCCGTATTGCACTTTTTACCATCTTTATTGTACAACCAATTATCTTCCCGACTTTTATTACAATATCATCCACTTTTATTGCACAGTTTCCCACATTTATTGCACTGTCACACATTCTTTTATTGCAGAATCACCAAATTTTATGCTGTAATAAGTTTCCCATAATGAAATATTTATTTAAAATCTTTCTGTATAAAGGTTTATGCAATTAAAACAACTATGGACAATACGACTCTAACTTGGTATAAACTTACAGTAGCACGAAGAGGAATTAGCACCTAGAAGTGCTAACTTACCACTAACATCTTGATTCTAGAACTCCTGAAATATAAAAACCAATGACAAGTGGATCCATTTATATTAAAAACACTCAAAGGTATAATCTAGATAAACTATTATCTTAAGACACTATTATCTAAGAGAAAAAACAGAGAAGTTAACAACTTGAGAAAGTAACATCTTTTGGCTTATCATTATTATTCAAAATCCTAAATGAGCCAAAAGATGTTTCGGTATTTGCGCGATTTGAGAAAGATGTTCCAGTATTCTTCCATCTCAGCCGCCCTCTGCATCAAAGGACATTCCGTGAATGAAGTTATACCAACCAATCAGAAGAGGCATTCTTAAGTTACCGCACACGGACCAAAATCATGAAAAAAAAAAGACACCAGTGTGCATCATAAGCTTGTATTGAAAATATCAGCGTTTCTGATTTAAAGCCAAGTTATCGCATGGAAACTATCCCAATTTCTTCAATAAAAATTGCAAATTGGCACCTAGACACAAGCCAAAAGCAATTCGTACTTTCCCTGAAGGCGTACAGCTAATCGGAGGAGTCATTCTCTAGTTATCGAAAAGATAATCTCCTCCAACGAAGATGTCAGCCTTGGAGAAACATTTAACTAATGGATTCGTCTACAGCGCACGCGTGAGCAAGACACTTTCTACACTGACAACTAAAAACTTTGTCTTGCATCAAGATTACAGAGTCGGTATTATGTAGTGTATGTTGGTGGTGGTGCTGACCTGGTCTACAGCACGACGCAGTCATTACCGAGATACAGCTTTAGTAGCACTTATAGTCTCGTGGCATGAATCTAGTACAGTAATAGTCAATAACCACATGTTAGTGTGCAAAAGTTCATTCGTGGGGTCTGTAATATGCTGAGTGTTTCAGGTAAATTTACAGCTAAGTTAAAAAGTGCTAAAATATAATGATTTACAGTGTTAATTACATCTGCATCACACCATCATTAAATCATTACATTCTCGTTACATGGCCATTATATTTTCATTACACTCGACACTTCCGTTGAACTGTATGGTAGTCAATAATTATCTTGGGTAATGCTACACATTACACAGGTCTGAGAAATGAAGATAGTGGAAGTATTTTATTTATCAGGAGAAATATGATTTCTCCTGACGCAGGTCTTAAGTCACATGATGACTCATTCAGTGAACCTTTAGGTCATGTGACCCCCAAATCTTCCATTGCTTTACCAGTCCCTTCCTTACAAAATATTAAAGCACACATCCTGGGATGTGATGGGAGCATTTATACGCCATATATAAAAAATCCAAGGCACACTACAGTATAGGCCACGTTTAAGAGCTGCTACACCGTTTAAGTTTTTTAATATTTTCTTCAGTTTTTGGTGTGGTCCATCTTCAGTTTATGATGAGTTTTTGGGAATGAAGGACACCTGATATGGTGTGTTTATTAGCAAGGAGATAAATGTCGAGTTATTTGTTACAACGTTCAACAAAATTGCTCCAGCAGAGAAAGTAAATGTTCCAAAAACAAATATGTTTAAAGCAGTTGGACTCATTTGAACGTAAATAATGCATTATACACACACACACACACACACACATTATATATATATATATATATATATATATATATATATATATATATATATATATATATATATGTATATATATATATTATACATACACACACACATACAGTTGGATAGGAAGAATGCAGAATGTGGCTAATATACCAAATATAAAGTACACGAAAACTAAGGCACACTGCAACCACAATTAGGTGAGTACTGCAGCAAGTCTAATGACCCTTGTTAAGCAGGGCAAGTATACTAGGCATTAGTGGCACCAACTTTTCCACTATCATCCCTTTTCCCTTCTCCGCCAGCCCTTTTCACTGCCTCACTAGCCTTTTTCCCTTCCGCACTAGCAATTCCTCCCTACCTTGCCCCCTGAAGGGAATTCCCCAGTCAATTTGATTGTCAAGAATAGCATTACCAAAACGGCGTTTTTCCATATTTCAGAATTCAATTTTATATCACCGTGAATGTGTACCAGTCACATCAGGATTAGAGGTGTCGGAAGTCCACTCTCTTAAATTATCCACTTTCCCCTAAAACCGAAAATAAATTTATGGTAAATGAGTTCGTGGTCATTTGAAGAAGGTGCAAACTAGCGGTTAATACTAATTTTGTGTGGTGGTGTTAAGTGGTGATAGCGTTGTGTCGTGGTGCTCTATGGTGGTGTTACAGTGACGATGTGTTGGTGAGAGGATTATGTTGTAGTGGTGAACTGTTGGCGCTTTTGTTGAAAAAGACAAATTCAAAACAGAAATTTTGTCGAGTCGACGTTTCCCCGCTGTGTAACAGGAGTTTCTGTTTCGGTACAAAACATATACAACAAGCATATTTATACCTGCATCAAGTTACAGTAGGTGCGAGTAGGCGAGTGACGGTAGGTGAGATGAAGATGGCTGGTGATGGTGGTGAGCGTCAGCGAGGACTGTAGGCTAAGTGCACCTTGTGTGCACACACAAGGTGCACTTGGCACATAGTACAGGAATAGTGCTAAGGACCGAAGCGTCGTCGTAAGCTCCTGTCTCCTACGTGCAGGTTATTTGTGTATTTTGTGTATTAATATTATTACAATCAGAACTAAGCGCTAAACTTACAAGGGGATGGTATATTGTGTGGATTATAGCCACTTCCAGGCATCTGCGTTGTATTTTATCTTTAATCATTATTTGTGCTTTATTCATGCGCTCTGCTCTTTTTGTATTTTGGATGCCAGACTGTAATAAATTTCACCTACACATTTTTTTTTCGTCTCCCGGAAGGTATTATTGTAACGCCTACCTTACCGTGGTTCAGGCGGTTATGCATGTATCTGTCAAGGTCTTTAATGGTGCTGAATTATAGGTTTGCCACATCTATGTTGCTGCTGAAGATGGTTGGTGCGATGTAGTATTCAGTAGTATGGCTTAATGGTTAGACAAGTTTCATATCCTTGCTATTCTCTACTTTCGGTACTATTTTTTTTTTGTTCGTTCCTGCAGTTCCGCTGGATGGGCCGCGGAACACTTGAGTGTTAAGGAAGTGTCTTTTTTTCTTTTTAGGATGACGGATTCTTCCTTGAAATATTCCTGGATACAGATCCTATAAGTAGGCTCTGAGGAAAGAGCCGACCAGTCTCTCCCACCCACCCGGCTCTCTGGTCGTAATGACCAGTATCTGGTAGATTTTGTCGTCGAGTTTGCAGTTGGTGATGCAGTATACTTTGAATCTGACGGTGGCAATCTTGATATGCAAGACACATGTGCAACATTTTAGGTATCTTTACTGCGAAGCGCTTCACCTACACAGTAGGCTGCGTCAGTTGAGTACCGAGGTCGTAAATATGAAGACCCCAGATGCAGTGAAGAGGAAAAGTTGATGTGATCAATCAGCTTTACAGTGGTCGTCTGAGGTCTGGTCGTGACACAAAGGACTGGTGAACCATTACTCATTTGCCTTCTGTATAATGATAACACACTCTCCTGACGTAGCGAAAGTTGATGCGAGTGAGGGTATCATAAGTAACCTCGCTAAGATAGAGAGACCCTGTTGTGACCCGTTTCTCGTAGCTACGAGAGAGAACCACTCAGTGACTTGTTCTGAGCTCAGCGGCAGCCAAATTAGTCGTGAGAGGAGATACTTACGAGGTCGTAAGCGCTCTCGCCCTCCATGCTAATAGGCGTCTAATTATTAATGAAGCTTAAATGTAGAAAGTTGCTTTGTGAACGTTTACCTTCTCTGTTGCTGGTGGTACTACCGCTGCTGGTGGTACTACCGCTGCTGGTGGTACTACCGCTGCTGGTGGTACTACCGCTGCTGCACTTCCTCCTGCTGCTGGTTTCGCTTCTACTGCTGCTTCTGCTGTTGTAAATACGTCTGCCGTGTCTCGGAGTTTTACTCTCGACTCTATTTGACGCAGGAGTTGTCAGAGTCAACAGCCTGATTAGTCAAACGGAGGAGTGAAGTAAGCAACAGTTTTAAAAGTCTCTCTCTATGAACTGAGTCTTTACTTCATATTCAGTATTATGCTCTGCACTTGCATGCAGTAAAAAAAATAATGTTTGATGTTCTTTTGGATATATATATAATATATATATATATATATATATATATATATATATATATATATATATATATATATATATATATATATATATATATATATATATATATATCGGTGAGTGGCCTAAAAACGCAAGGGTCATTTTCTATTAATTCATAAAGATTTTTGTTGAAAGTTTTTATCTTCAGTGCCGTTCAGCGTAACTGACCAGTTCGGCTTATTAGGTACGATATATATATATATATATATATATATATATATATATATATATATATATATATATATATATATATATATATATATATATATGTCATTGCTATCGATTTCATAGAAGCTTTTACTAGGACAACGTTTCGCTTTATATTTAAAGCGAAAAACTAATAAAAACTTGTTCTACACCGTATATCTTTTTTTTTTTCCTTTAATACTGTCAACAGCGCAACATTTGGCTTACAGTTTTGAACATCTCCCAACAGAAACATTAAGATATGGTTCTGGGACATTCCCATTAAATGTTAACCTGATGGAACATATATTTTGAACAGATAATCAATATTCTTTTCGTGTGTAGGAAGCTGTTCTTCTGGTGGAGGAATGTTGACGGTGAGTACGCTATCTGTCAGCAATTAACACCTTTAAAAGTCTCTATTAAATTAGTCCCCCCCCCTCGCTCTTCCTACCCTCTCACTCTCTCTCTCTCTCTCTCTCTCTCTCTCTCTCTCTCCTCCCTACTCTCCTTCTCTTGCTCTCTCTCATCTCACTCCCCGCTCCCCAGGATCACCATACTGTACAGGAACTGCAGAAGGACGATAATGTTTGTGTATGGCCAAAGTTGCTTGGGAGGGAGCGGCGCTCCCTCCTGCTCTATATAGAGCAGTTCTCTGTACATATGGTTGTGTGTACGTATTAGGTGAGCTTTATCAAGTCATTTAAAAAAAGGTCACCTTTTAGTGAAACTGCGTGTATCAAAGGTTGTTTGTGTCTGTGTAATACACAATATTGGTGTTACTAACATTACAACATCTCCGATGTTTCTCTCGTAACTGATCTAACTCAGAGAGGCGAGTGAACGTTGGTGGGCAAGAGGGAAGACGAGGGGAACGCTGGAGCAGCAGTAGCAGTAATAAACCAGGATTAAACGAACGCCAGACACTATTAACTTGAATCAAAGGAACACCAAACAAGGACAAACTCTGGCTGAAGGAACATCAGAATCAGGTAAACCTGAATATTACACAACCAACCAATTTAAACCAAAAACAAAACCGTAGTAAATATAGGCAGACCAAACTCTGGTAGACCTTAGTCTATATATAAAGTCTCTATATAAAGAAGAGTAGACTAGAGTAAACCTTTATACAAGGAATGTCAGGCTCGAACAATACCTGGATAAAACAGACAAGGCATTAAACCTGGACAAATTAAACAACGTTAGTTAAGGAAAATTTAAAAACAAAATACGATGGTGGTATAATTTTTCCATTTCTTTAAAAGAAAAGTAAAGAATGAGAACAATATAAGGGAAAGAGGAATAGGAGGAAAAGGACGAGGAAGGGAAAACAGTAGGTTGACAAAGATGGGGGAGGAGGCAGAAAAGCAAGAAAAAGAATGAGAATGAAGAGGCGGAAAATGGAAGTTGAAAGTCGATGAGGAAGAGGAGGGATTTGGAGAAATTGATGAAGAGAAAAGAAGATAATTAGAAAAAAAATGAGACTGCAAATGAGAATAAAACAGAATAGGTGAAAGCGTAAATTACAGAACATTTAGCAGAAAACAAAGAAAAAGGAAATGACAAAAAAAAATTAGAAAATCGAGAAAAGAGAAAGTTGCTGGTGGAGGTAGATAGAATTTCTTGATGTGTAACGAGGCAATTCCCAGCCATAATCCCTTGGTCCAGTCCGAGTCATTACGGCGCCTCTCAACACTTGAAGACAACGAGCTACTTCAAGAACCTCAAGTTGTTTTTCATGCATTAGATGGTTCCACCAGCGGCTCGCTCTTTTTAAACAGCCAGATGGTCACCTCACTCATCGCCAGGTGGTGATTTCGTACATCGCCAGGTGGTAACTTACGCAAGTCGCTCTCTTCAGGGAAGGAAGGGGGTGTCTTGATGCTACTGGAGGTGTTCTGATCAAAGAATCGAAGCTACTCTCCCATCCGTAAATTTGATGATGATTCCCCATGCATTGTATGATCCTTTCTGGCTCATAATAATAATAATAATAATAATCTCAATGAAGTAATAAAATACATCATTGTCTACAAAAATATTTTTCATTCACCCTTCTCTCATTCAGTATTGTTTGTCTTATTTTTTCTTCATAAGGAAATCTTTCTCTCTATTTCATCTTCCCCCTGAAGGCATTGTCCATTTAAGCTCAATTG
>WNWK01000846.1:267500-369697 GCA_009830355.1 Cherax destructor
GAGAATTGAATTATCAATCATGGTCATTTGAGGTGAAGGAGTAGGAGAAGCAGGAGGAGAAGCAGGGGAAGGAGGAACAGCAGCAGCAGGAGGAAGAGGAGGAGCAGCAGGAGGAAGAGGAGCAGGAGGAGAAGCAGGAGAAGTAGGATAAGAGAACTGGAATGGTGTGGAGAGTAACCAACATTACAAAGGAAGAGAAATCACAAATATTTTCGGTCAAACTTGACACACTGGAGGTGAGTGATAAAGCATTAGAATAGGTAAAACTGGTCAATTTGCAAGAACTCGTTTAAAGTTAAGTCCTTTCTAAAATTTTCTCTTATACGTTTATATATTTTTTTCATTTAAGTTAATGTAAAAATTAATAATTTTGTACCGAAAGAACCTTAGAAAGCTTACTTAACCTTATTATAACAAGCGCATTTTAATTTAGCCTAATCCAACTAAATATATATTAGATAAGTTTAAAATAATTTAATATTAAACTTAAATATACTTTTTTCGTTAGGTTCAGAATGATTTTTGCGAAATTATTGCATACACAAATTTTCGCTTGCTTTATTCGGCAAGAAGAGCGTTGCTATTTAAGCCAAAATAGCAAGTTTTACCTATTCGGCACACACACACATATATATATATATATATATATATATATATATATATATATATATATATATATAAATATATATATATATATATATATATATGAGAGAGAGAGAGAAGAGAGAGAGAGAGAGAGAGAGAGAGAGAGAGAGAGAGAGAGAGAGACAGCCTCGGAGAAGAGGAAATGCGAACTTCAGGAAGATATTTGACTGTTTCTCCAGAAGTTGTATATTTTCTTCCCCTAGCACTCCTATACGAGATATTTTTTTGAGCTTTATTTGAAAACAAGTATACACCTTAAAAATACTGTTAATGAAAATAAAATGCAAAACATTATATAAAAAAATATTATATACACACTTCATCCAGCTCCCCGGAGGTGGGATGCGTGCCCAGAAAGCTGCAGGCATTTTATCTCTGGATCGCAACACTGGGTCTCTAGAAAAGTAAACTGATCGATCGTTCTAGTTTTTTTTTTTTTTTTTCTAGTTTGTGATGTAACTCAGAAAATTCAGTGCAGATTTGCTCCGTACTGTGATATCTCCGAGACTATTGGAAGGAAGTTACAGCATGGTGCCACGAACCTGTATATGTGGATCTTCTGGGTCTCTCTGAAACTGGCGGCACCCCTTCAGCTTCAGAGTATTCTAGGTATGTTTCAGCCAGTGTTGATGTAGTCACATGCAATCCTGCTTACAGTCTTTCCAGAGTATATTGGTGACTCCATCTTGGCTTCCATCGACCTGAGGTTCCCGTTCTGCTGGGCAACTCTGTGGCGAGACTTCGCATGATGTTACCGACCACTTCGTGTCTGGCATACTTCTCTTCTGACGTATGACAGACGAGATCATGGAGCCCAAACTCATCAGCTGACGTACTGCTGCAGATACAACTGTGTTCGCCGGTGTCTTCACTGCTAGGTGAGCTTTGCTAATTCCCAAGGCACTGTTGAGCAATAGGATATTTTCTCCACCACGGGTCTGTCTTAGTGGGACTGTTTATAATCCGTGGGTGGACGTGGTATGCTTAAGAGTACGCAAGGATATCCCACTGTCAATGTATATAAAACACACACACACACACACACACACACACACACACACAAGTCTGCTATTCATCGCTCACAAATTCCATCCCTCTCCTCCTGCCTCAACACATCCTCAGTTCACCACCGAGAAACTCACTTGTTTGCTCATTCAAATTCTGTTTCAATTTTTGCTTTAAAAACTCGACCAGTCTTGCCACGCCTCCCTCCCTCTCAGTTTTCTCATGGGGAAAGGAAAAAGAAATATTTTTATCGTAACATCTTGAATAATTCTGGAGTTTCCAAGATCTGGATATATATTTTTTTCCATATTTTTCTCTCCTATTTTACGGAAATGTGTATTTATATTTCATAATAAACGGCAATCATCGAGTGAGGTGCTATCTCAGCCGTACAAAAAAAAAATGAAAAAAAGTTTAGCACTCTTATGGGATTGCTACTCTTCTTCTTTCCTGCATTTTAGAATAAAATAAGTTTAATAAACCTCTGCCTGCAATATACACTAATTTACCATATTGTGTATTTCTTCAGCTAGTACGGCTTAGTGTTTAATGAAATAATAATAATAACAGTGGTAAGCTTAAGACAATAACGTTTCATTTCCATTTCACCAGGGGAGAGAGAGAGAGAGAGAGAGAGAGAGAGAGAGAGAGAGAGAGAGAGAGAGAGAGAGAGAGAGAGAGAGAGAGAGACAGAGACAGAGACAGAGACAGAGACAGAGACAGAGACAGAGACAGAGAGAGACAGAGAGACAGAGACAGAGACAGAGACAGAGACAGAGACAGAGACAGACAGAGAGAGAGAGAGAGAGAGAGAGAGAGAGAGAGAGAGAGAAGACAGAGAGAGAGACTATATTGAAATATACGAAAGTTTAAGTCTTTATCAAGGTTATCTGTTAAGTATATCTAAACTGTCTACCTAGTTCTAATTCCGTAATTCCGTCATGATAGACAAGGCCATTACATTATAGGAGAAGTACTCTTTCATGTTGAAAAGTGTTTAGAGAGATTGTGGAGTGAAGGAGAATGTATAGTTTTGACTTCAGACTATCACTATTGATTCTGCTGCGACAACTTTTATATTAATCAGGAGTATAAAGGCTTGTAGAAGACTTTACACTCTTGATGGATAAACTGTTTATAGGCCAACAAGCTCTTGAGGCATTACAGTCGACCAGCTGAAGCATCACAATCTATCGGCTTAGACACTGAGACATCATAACTGAAAAGCTTAGGCATACAAGGTATCACAGTCGACAAGTTTAGACAGCTGAGGCAACAGCTGCAACACAATCGATCAGCTGAGACACGGGAATTGTTTACCCGAGGCTGATTAGATGAGGCTGAGGTATCACAAGTGATCAGCTGAGAGACCAGTCTCTTCCCTAAAGATTACTTGGCACTAATGTACATTCCTCCTGCAAGCGGGGTCGTCATACATCCTGGATGCCAAGTTGCTAAAGACGTATTTCATTTTAATTTTCCTTTCTTGTCCAGGTGATCTTGACGGAGTTATATGAAGTCACCAGAAATCTTTGGCGATGCTCTTCCAGTCCTCGTTGAAGTCACTGACGAATAAGACATGCACATCACTGGCAGCACCTGTGTATTTTTTTTATTGCCAAAACGTTTCACCTACACAAGAGGCTTCTTCAGTCGAATACAGCGAATCTAACACTGGAGACAGCAGTTATAGTAATAGTTATCTTGAGGTAGTCAGTCCATCAAGCTTGTGGAAATGACCAGCTCCTACCCAAGGCCCAGGGACTGATCGCCTCGAAATTACCTTTACTGTTTCGTGTTGTATTTGCCTGTATTCAAGAGAAGAAGCCTGTTATGCAGGCGAAACGTTTCGGCAATAAAGGTGCTTCACATACGTCTTACTCATTGTTTTGTTGGCATTATATGACATCGTTGCCTGAAGACTCCTCAGGTCACTAGCGAACGAGTCACACGGAGTGTCAGATTTTTTCAGGTCATCTTTGAGCGACACACACACAAAAGCTTGCTCTGACATACGTATCTTTCTTTTATCCTACTTGACGAGGCTTTGCCTTCCAGGTAGCTATTCATACACCCGGGGAGCATACGGGAAATTCTCTCGACTTGGTCGGGACACTCGACTTATAAAAGGATAAAAAAAAATACTGCACTAGACACCAACACATACATGCAGGCGAGCTTAATTAATAAAGCTAATGAGCTTGCACACATCTGCTGCCCACAGCAATACAGCCACATTTTCAAAACTGAATTTTGTACGGGATTTTTTGTATATAAATATTACGTGATCATTATTTCCTTCTGTTTTTTTTTGTTAATCGCCCGAGTGCCTTCACTCGCCAGTTTATCGAGTTATACACTATACACGTGTTTGCTTTATGAGAAAATGTGCATAAACAGATATGGATAAATTAGTTTTTTTTTTAATTGTCTCTTAAATCAATCTGGATCTCAATTGCACGAAGAGGAAAAAGTGGAGAGAAGATGCACCTTATCAGAAAATTAAAAAAAATAACAGAGCCCAGGAGCTTGAGCATATCTTCTACGAACCCAGGTACACTCATTCAAGCATATACGAAAACACACAACACACAGTGAAACAAACAGACCAGCACGCGAGCTCACGCGCGCGCGCACACATGCACACGCAGTCAGTCCAGATTTACGAGTGATGAAGTATGGGAATATAACTCCATCTTCCCAGGGTTCACTGGTGACGTTGCTCAAGCAGCTCAAGAAAAAAAAAGATTGATTTTTCGTCACTGTTTTAAACAAATGCTAAAAATGGAAGGGCACCACACTCCCTGCCTATCACTACGATCCTCGCTCGTATCTTCAGCAGGGCTGGATCTACTATGAAACTAATAGAGCTTAAACTTGAGGGCCCCTAATCCCAGAGGGGCCCCAGAAGCGATTTAGTCCACATTGCTTAAAATTTTTGGGTCTACTGTATGAGAAGGGGCTTTTAAATGATAATATACTTAATTCAATATAAAATAATATTTAAAATAAAAGAGTAAAAAGGTTATTAAAGTATGAGTAGGCTACCCCCTTAACAGTTCAAACTTCATAGCCAAAAAATGCAGGTCCTCCACTAACCTTCCTTGATGTGCCCTGAGTGATGTGTCGTGTCAGTATCATAGATACACTTGTTTAGTATATCTTTATAAAGCTGGTCCCTTTGCGTGTGACGTCACGGTACCCGCTGACGTCAGAGGCTCAGCGCATGTACACAGCCTATCATAGGCAGACGGTCTCACTACGTTAGACCTACAGGCGAGACAGACGGTGTGCGGGACTCTCCTGTCGTGTCAGTATCATAGATACACTTGTTTAGTATATCTTTATAAAGCTGGTCCCTTTGCGTGTGACGTCACGGTACCCGCTGACGTCAGAGGCTCAGCGCATGTACACAGCCTATCATAGGCAGACGGTCTCACTACGTTAGACCTACAGGCGAGACAGAAGGTGTGCTGGACTCTCCTCTAATTACTGTAAATATACCGTAACCATCCAACAAGGAGTATCTTTGACCTCCTATATATCTCTCCCAAGACCCACACGACAGATGTACCCAGCGTGATGTGCCTTGAGTGATGTACCCAGCGTGATGCCACTAGTATCATGCCCAAGGCCTGCCTAGAGCTTCATCAATGGTGGGATAAAGCCCACTGTGTGGGAGAAACTTTGTCAATAAAGGATCACATTATACTGCTTATGTTTTTTTTTTCCATTGTGTCGGTATTTTATACCATTTATTTCCAATGGTGGGATACACAACGAATGACTCGTTTCCAGGGATATGCTCGGCCGTCGTCTCCGTAGCAAGAAACACAGTAAAATTTTTACAAAAAAAAAAAAAGAACTGCAATGAAAATTAGATGCGATTCGCTCACTGCACGATCCAAGATATCCCAATTTCCAATAAGCCCAATTCCCTCTAGCTCCATTTCTTAATCCTACTCATTCGTGTGCTTCAATGTACACACTTGGGCAGCACACTCATATTTAATTGGTTGTGAATAAAGCGAATTTTAAAAGGAAGTGAGAAAACGTGTAATTTACTTTTGAGAAGCAGTCAGGGTTCTGGTGTAATTAAACAAGGCAGAGTCTGGGAGGAACAGCAGCAGACCTTCTTTATTACACAGTTAATCTTGTTCCTGCTGCTCCACGGCTGACACCTAGCGCTTTTCCCTCCTGTCACTCTTAACCCATTCTGCCTACCACCTTTGGTTCTAGTGTTTATATATTAAAACTTTTTTTATCTTTTTTCTTTTTTAATTCTCATCCATATTAATTTTTTTTTGCTACAAATGCCGTACGTACCATAAACAGGGTCAGCATCAGAAGTGTACTGGAGGAAACTCCAGTGACCTCCAGTACACTCGTATAACCTGTGATATAAACTTACAAGATTTTCTCTTACAGCGAATTAATCACCTAACTTAGTAAAATAGATTCATCTTACAACCATCGTAGAAAAATATCGTAACTTCTACAAGGGACTCAATGGGGCTGTCAGGTGTAGTAACAAGACTGACAAGCCTTGGAATTTCTTCATTGCGACCTTAAAACTCCAGGGACAGAAAAATAATGCTAGCATTGACAATACCAGGACATCTTGCAAGGCCTTGTAAGACCCACAGTAAAAAAAAAAAATCCCTCTTCATTCTTTAGGAAAATGCTTGATAAAAATGTCAGTAACCTAATTATTAAATTATACGAGAACACTGAAAATGAATAAAAATCCTAGCTAAATCACAGACTGAAAAGCCAAAGAAATAAACGTGGAATTAACCAGAAGTTGCACAATAGTAGTAATGATGATCACCGAGTTAAAAATATCTCCAGTTGCCAATGGCTATAATTTCTTTTTTAAGTAAGCCCTATAACTGCTAATGATAGGCTTTGAGGGGACGTGAGTCAGGATAGCAGGTCATTTTTTTTTTTTTGTTAACTTTTCTAACCTGATTTTGCTATTATATCCTATACATTTTTAACCGTTGTCTTCATTCTATTCAAAGCTTATGTTTGATGGCTGAAGACATATTTACTTATGTTTTTTTCCATCCGGTCCATCTTTCCTCCCTTGGCTCAGGGCAAGTTTATTCCTTTCTAGGCTCAAAGAAACATTTCTCCCCTTTCCTTCCTGTTTCTATTCATGCTTTCCTGTCTATCCTACCATTTTCTTTTAAATCATATTATTCTCTGATTTTCCTTCCATACATGTTTTCATCTTACTCGTTTTCGATTCAAAATAGTTTTTTCCAGCCATTGATGTTTGGAGGGCGGCTTTAAAATTCCCTGAGTCGTGGTCTCTCTATACTCTTTTTTTCAGCATATTACTCGCATGTACCTGACTTCTCAATACTTTGTTTTCCTCACTGCTGAAAAAAATAGTCTCTTAAGCAAGCTTTATTTTATGATCATTAAATTCAGCCTCAGGTCTGAGAAGATTTTATTATCTTGAAGGTTTATCGACCCCATGGAAATTATAAAGGCTGTTTATCATTTGCATCAATCAGTTTAGTAAGTAAGCAGACATACGCACCACTCTGGATGTTTAATTTAGGCTCCGTTGCGCTTGCGAGGCGATATATCAAGTCTCAGTTTGATTCACCTGGCAAAATGCTCTACCGTCCAGGAGGGTCCACGTTCCAGATAAAAGCCAGCATCTGCCTCTTTTCACTCCCGGCAAAGCGAAACGTAGCATAAATAAAACATACAGAACGTTGCGTGTGTGTCCATTCACCTAAACATATTTTCGGTATATGTATATCTTTCACACACTACCAGCTAAGAGCACTTTAATCTCTTAAGAGTTGAATCAAAATATTCTTGTAGTATATGTACACAGAGAGATATGCCTCTTACTGTATAATCATACCACATGTGTTATTGAAGCTTTATTTTTTTATTACAAAGTCTCATTTGAAATTGCTTAGCTTAAAAAAAAGAGTAATATATTAAAACCAAAGGTTTAAGACATTCTTTCTTTCCGTGTTGCGGGAAATTAACCAATTCATAAATGTTAATTGTGAATAAAAAAAACTTAATTAAACTTAGCGACGAGGCTACAGATTATTCTAACTACCAGAGTATTTTGAATAGTCTTGGACGCGCATTCAACCAGATTTTTTTTTTTCAAAATTATAAGCCAGACTTTTTTTTTTTTACTCTATGATGTCGAGTGTCGAGGCAGCTCAGCATACTGCCTCACCGCATGCCTCACTCCCCCCCATCCTACTGCCTACCTAAAGCTGACTATCAGAGCGATTTAGGAATGCGTAGCGTTGCTGCAAATTATAAACTTTTATTCTGAGAGGTGGAATTGCACAGAAGAAAAAAAAGAGAGGCACTCGAACGTCCTCCATTACCACTTCTTGTAGCGGAAGTTCTGACTGACACAGACACACAGACACACAGACACACAGACACACACACACACACACACACACAACACACAAATGCGTTTTTGCTTAACATGTCCCACAATGCGTCTTTGCTTACCAGTTCCCACAATACATTTTTTTGTAACGTGCTCCACAGTGCATCTTTGCGTAACATCCAACAGTGCGTCTTTGCATTATGTCCAATAATGTGCCTTTGCATTATTTGCAACAACACATCTGATTCATGTTCAACAATGCATATTTGCGTAACGATTCAAATAACGTGCGTTTACGTAACAGAAACTGACGTAAAGAGCAAATTTTCGATATAATTTACAAAGCTGACATTCATTCATTCATTCATTCATTCATTCTCTCTCTCTCTCTCTCTCTCTCTCTCTCTCTCTCTCTCTCAAGAATGAATTGCGATTCACGAATCTCTGTTACCTGATTTTCTGTGTCGCGAACGCATTTTACGCAAAGACATTTGAAATTGATGCTTAGGTGCTTAACACCTCTCCGTTGAGCGCACATCTGATGTGTTATTATTAACCCATAAGAACATCAGAAACGAGGAACACTGCAACAGGCCTAATAAGTTTTTCTCAAATCCACTAACAAACATTTTTCAAGTTGCCGGCACTGCGGTAAATGCCTCTTCGGTTATTAAATGGAGAAAAAAATACTGCTAACTGAATTATTGACAAAATCAGTGCGCCTGTTTTTTTTTATTATTAAAGACCGTTTAAGAACTAAAAGCAAAATTATTTGAGGAACTTATTTTTCTCCACTTATTTCGTGTCTGTTTGACACTTCTTCTGTATGTGGCTTATGGCCTGTTTGCGAGAATGTTTTCTTATTCTTCGATATTCTTAGCACCCATTGCATTTCCCATTTCTTTTCTATCCCTTCTTCCACTCTAGTTTCCTTTTCTTCTCGCTTTGTCCATTCTTTTTCTTTCAACCAACTTTTTTCATCCTCGTTCACTCATATTTCCCCTTCCAGTCTCTCGCACTTTTTTTCTCCCTTCCCTTTCCCCTTTCATTATTCACTTTCTTTTACCCACCCCTTCTCCCTAATCTGTTTTACGATTACTGTGTGGGATGTGTAGAGAGTTAAGCTCAATTCTCGCATTTCTTTCATAAGCTGTTTTCGTACCTCAGCTTATTTTACAAGCTAAGAGCTGTTATCCAGCTTCATGACATTTTACAAGCTAGAGTAGCTGTTATGACTTAGTTCAGCCTCAGCGAATGAATGTTACAAGCAGAGCTACAGGATGACATGTTTACGAAGCTGAGCGTTAGTTTACCAATATTGGTAATGAAGCCTTTTATGTTGGCAGACATTATGATGATTGACTGGAACGCCCCCTCCATCTCTCTCTCTCTCTCTCTCTCTTACTTACTTACTTACTTTCTTTACCTTAAAGCTCTCCCTCTCCACTTCTATTTTCTGTTCCTAACCTTTCCACTCACCTTTTCTCCCTTTAACCTGTCCTTTTCCATTTCCCCTCTGTCTGTCCTTTATTTCCCGTAGCGAGGCAACAGAGACTCCAGGGAAATATCCATTTGAAATCAAGAAGTTTCAGTCTGCTTGAAAAGAAAAGGAGAATCGTTTGATGATTTCCCAATACAAAGGAATTACGTTTCTTTTGAAAAGACAGTGAAAGGGGCAATACTGGGTACTGCCAATGGGAATTTTTTTTTTTTTTTTTTTAAATGTTACGACTATAAAATCAGATTTCATTTAAGAGTACCATAGTAAAGGATTATTATTTTTAGATGTACAGTATCTCAAGATCACTCGCACACGAATAATTTATATCTAGAATGAGTAGCTTTATTCCTGTGGAAGGTGTTAAGCAGAATTTCAGCAATCGGACCTCCTCTTTTTTGGAACTGTTGCTTCTGTTGTACTCATGACATTGACAAAAGACACTCCACAACGGAAGGTACGTCACACGTCTCCAAACAATCTCTCAGGAGGCCAAAGAGTTATTTTCTGTTTCTTCATTTTAGAGGAGAGTCACAGCTCTGAAAACCTCGTTATCTCGTTTGTTTGATGCTTGAACAAATATTTGATTTGAAATAAAAGGTAATGGGGATAAATGGGCACGAAAGGAAACCGAAAGAGAATTGATAAGTAGTAAGAGGAGGGGAAAGGGAAGATAAGACTGAGTAACCGAAAGGAATTAGATTTTTATTGGTGGAGGTAGTCAAATATTCGTATAAACATATTAAAAGAAGAAAAATATGGAATTATATGCATGTAAACCCATCAGATTATCGTGTGTGTGTTATAATATATATATATATATATATATATATATATATATATATATATATATATATGTACAGTGGTACCTCGAGTTACGAAGGTCCCCAAAATCGCCTTTTTATGTAAGATTATTTTTTTTAAATGCTTTTGTAGGTATATTTTTGGGGGTGTAAAAGGACTAGTCTATTTTACATTATTCCTTATGGGGATAAATTCGAGGTACCACTGTGTTATATATATATATATATATATATATATATATATATATATATATATATATATATATATATATATATATATACGCACACACAATACAATCGTAGATAGACGATTTGAACAATGAAAGACAATAAATGATATGCATAAAAATAAATATTGTTTCTTGTTACCAAGAGTGTGAATATATAAGTATATTCTTAATAAGTATAGAAGTTAAAACTATACTGGGTTCAAAAGATGTTTGTGATGCAACTATCTTGATTTTTTATAAACTGTTTACGGAGGAACTTAAATTATAGGTGGCGAAATACCGCAAATATAATCTATACTCTTTGTTTTACTACAAATAGTTAATTACAAACTAGGCAAATGAACACCCACACACAAGGAAGTCTCACCCCCCTACACTGTCTCATCGGTGGCGTAGAGAGAATTCATTTACTCCCGCTGTTGACACTGGAGGGACATGGCTTGGTGGCTGCTACCCTTGGTAGAGTAAACAGGGCCACAGAGTGGAAGACCTTCAGTTCTTAGTTTGCCTTATGCAACAAGTCTGTTTCTCATTTAATTGCTATTCCCTGTTTCTCCTCTACCCAGACCTGTAGCTGCTCACGGCGTTGGTTGGGATCAATGAATTTGTGGCCTAAATTAATTCCGTTAATTAAAATAGTACCGTACTGGAGCAAGAGAAATGAGAAGAGACCAGGAACAAGTCCAATGGCGAGTAAAAGTAAAAATAATGCGAACTATATTATCCTTTTAGGTCAACTCATCAGCTTCTAAGGTCCATGAGTCGTCATCATACGAGGTTTACAGCTCATCAACATCTAATAAGGTCAACTCATCAATATCCATCAATAATTAAGGTCAACTCTTCAACATTTAAGGTTTACTACTCATCAATGTACAAGGTCAACAACTCATCAAGATCTAAGGTTTATGACTCATCTTCATCTAAGGTTTACGACACTTCTAGACTCTAGGGAAATGTTAAAAATATCGCCTAAAAAAAGGTCTCCTAAACGCATATAAAGTTCCTGCATGAGGAGACTTAGCCTGGTTATGAAGATATGTGGAGCTGGTGGCTGCGGGCAGCAATAACTTGGTTGATCAGGCGATTAACAGGAAAACCTAGCCTTCGGGCAGGGTTACGAGAGTTGAAAAAAAAAGTCTGGAAGCCTATCACAGACATGAGGGAATGAGAAACTAGCGATATGGAGAGGGAACTAGGAAGGTTGTAGTGTGTGACCGACTAGCGTTAGCGTGTGACTGTAACGTGACTGTAACGTGCCACTATGTAGTGTTAGTGTGTGGCAGTGTAGCGTGTGGCAATGTAGTGTGTGGCAGTGTAACGTGTGGCAATGTAGTGTGTGGCAGTGTAACGTGTGGCAGTGTAACGTGTGGCAGTGTAACGTGTGGCAGTGTAACGTGTGGCAGTGTAACGTGTGGCAGTGTAACGTGTGGCAGTGTAGCGTGTGGCAGTGTAGCGTGTGACAGTGTAACGTGTGCCAGGCGATGTAACAGGAAACGTAGCTGGGCAGGTAGGTGTGAAAAAGTGAGCGTGTCGTGGAAGCGTGTCACAGACATGGTGAATGTAGGTTGGCAGTGTAGGTGTGACAGTAGCAGGCTGTAGTGTGTGACTGCTAGCGTGTGCAGTGACTGTAACGTGATGTGCGTGCCACTATGTAGTGTGTGCAGTGTACGTGTGACAGTGTAGCGTGTGGCAGTGTAGCGTGTGGCAGTGTAGCGTGTGGCAGTGTAGCGTGTGGCAGTGTAGCGTGTGGCAGTGTAGCGTGTGGCAGTGTAGCGTGTGGCAGTGTAGCGTGTGACAGTGTAGCGTGTGACAGTGTAGCGTGTGACAGTGGCGTGTAGCGTGTGGCGTGTGCAGTGTAGCGTGTGACAGTGTAGCGTGTGACAGTGTAGTGTGTGACAGTGTAGCGTGTGGCAGTGTAGCGTGTGACAGTGTAGCGTGTGACGTGGGTGTGACAGTGTAGCGTGTGATGTAGTGTAGTGTGTGGACAGTGTAGCGTGTGACGTGTAGGTGTGACAGTGTAGCGGTGACAGTGTAGTGTGTGACAGTGTAGCGTGTGGCAGTGTAGTGTGTGGCAGTGTAGTGTGTGACAGTGTAGCGTGTGACAGTGTAGCGTGTGACAGTGTAGCGTGTGACAGTGTAGTGTGTGACAGTGTAGTCGTGTGACAGTGTAGCGTGTGGCAGTGTAGCGTGTGGCAGTGTAGTGTGTGGCAGTGTAGTGTGCAGTGTAGGTGTGCAGTGTAGCGTGTGCAGTGGCGTGTGCAGTGTGGTGTGCAGTGTAGCGTGTGACAGTGTAGCGTGTGACAGTGTAGCGTGTGACAGTGTAGCGTGTGACAGTGTAGCGTGTGACAGTGTAGCGTGTGACAGTGTAGCGTGTGACAGTGTAGCGTGTGACAGTGTAGCGTGTGACAGTGTAGCGTGTGACAGTGTAGCGTGTGCAGTGTAGCGTGTGCAGTGTAGCGTGTGCAGTGTACGTGTGGCAGTGTAGCGTGTGCAGTGTAGCGTGTGACAGTGTAGCGTGTGCAGTGTAGCGTGGCAGTGTAGGTGTGGCAGTGTGCGTGTGGCAGTGTAGGTGTGCAGTGTAGCGTGTGCAGTGTGCGTGTGGCAGTGTAGGTGTGCAGTGTAGTGTGCAGTGTAGTGTGCAGTGTAGGTGTGCAGTGAGCGTGTGCAGTGTAGGTGTGCAGTGTACGTGTGCAGTGTAGCGTGTGCAGTGTAGCGTGTGCAGTGTAGGTGTGCAGTGTACGTGTGCAGTGTAGGTGTGTCAGTGTAGGTGTGCAGTGTAGGTGTGCAGTGTAGCGTGTGACAGTGTAGTGTGTGACAGTGTAGTGTGTGGCAGTGTAGCGTGTGGCAGTGTAGGTGTGCAGTGTACGTGTGCAGTGTAGTGTAGTGGCAGTGTAGTGTGACAGTGTAGTGTGTGGCAGTGTAGGTGTGCATGTAGCTGTGTGGACAGTGTAGGTGTGCAGTGTAGGTGTGCAGTGTAGTGCGTGTAGTGGACATGTACGTGTGCAGTGTGTGTGACTGTAGGTGTGCAGTGTATGTGTGACAGTGTAGTGTGTGACAGTGTAGTGTGTGACAGTGTAGCGTGTGACAGTGTAGCGTGTGGCTTTACAACCCAAACGAGTAATTTTTTCCTAGCTTATTACTCAAGTTGAATAAAAATATTAGTTTTATTAAAAATCCAACAGTCCTAAGTTCCTTATTGATAGTGATATTAAAGCGACCAATTTTTAAACATTTGATTTTTTTTAACGAGATCATTGTAATAATTTCACCGTTAACAAAACACAACATTACCATCATGGAGAAGTATTACATTTGCAACTTCACAAGAAAATCTCTAGTACTGTATATAACAATGACTAAGAATTCAGAATCAATTACAATTCGTACCATTTTTCTTTTATTTTTTTAAGAGTTCATTACGCATGTTTTGCGTATGTGTAATTAATTGGCTTAGTCAAATTCAGCGAGATTTTATTGTAAGCGCCTATTAAAATTTCTATCTACACTGGAGCTAAGGGAAACTCAATTCTCTCATCTGATAATTTATAAACTGAAAATGGAGACTGACTTACCCTAACTATACAAGTATCTCAGCTTCCTTCATCTTCCCGAGCTTAAAAAAAAAAGTGGAGATAGCAGAGGAGTAAAAATGGCGGAACAAAAGACGATGTGTTATTCCCGCTGAGATGCACCAGCTGGTTCTCTCAGAGTTCTGTACATTACCTTGTGTAACTCCTGTAGCAAACATATAACAGTGAAACTTAGGGATATGAAGTTGTCACACATGCAAACACTATCATGTTTGTCTGCCTAACTACAGTACTCGACTGCAAACGTTCTAAATGTATTCCCATTACATGTACTCTCTTCACCCTTTAAATTTTCCTCTCTCGTATTTCACTATGTACTCCTCTAAATTTTCACTGCATGTAGCTTTCCTTCTTTTTTTACTAGATATAATAACCTCTCACTGGATGTATCCCACTTGTCTCTTGATGTAATATATAGTTTTGTTGTCGAGTTGCTGTGGGCGTTGTGATGCCCAATGAGACCATTTCCATCTTGAGGTTACTGAATATGCAAGACTTCGAGAGGTCCTCCTGTACCTGGACCCTGACTGTGTATAGAGAAGACGTGGCTGTCACTGTTGGTTGCATTATGTTTACCAAGAAGCGCTGAACTTTCAGGGGGCCTTAGAGCTCCTGGAGAATGATACGTAATCACGTTATATTTAAAATAGAAGGTAGCTCCAGTTCTTTTTTTCGCCAGCATTAATTAAGGCGCTCCACTGAAGGACGTCTCGCCCTGTGCCGAACTGAACCTCGGATATCCTTTATAAGAGTCTTATTGAAGCCAAGTTGCATAGACAGTGTTGTGGCCTAGTCTGAGACAGTGTTGGGGAGGGGGTGGGGGTAAATGATGCTAAGAATCACTAACATTTAACTCTCAGCCTCCCCATAACCCTGTACCATCCCTTGTCCACCCACACTAATGATATCAACACATTCCTGCATCACTAGGGATCCAGGACCCGGCATGAAGCACAGTTATGCTTAGATGAACCCACATCAAGCCCAGATGCGTAATTAAACAAACAATACCTATAAACACCATTTATATCATGTCTGGGATCTGAATAAAATCTGTTATAACAAGAGGTAGACCAAAAATTTAACCAGAAGGTACTCAATGCACCACGAAAACTTTTCACTCAAATGTGACCCAGTAACATTGTAAATTAACACGAATGAAACTAAAGACTCGAAAGGTGAAATGAAGTATAAATCCGAATTAAAATCCGTACCGGAACGCCAGATGAAGCAGACGGGAGAAATATATGTATAGTATTGCCATATTATATACTGGCCACATATGCTGTGTTCATATGACGTGGCCCCGCCAGCCCAAGCTGCTCTCAGCTGGTAACACTGATTTAATAAACTCAGCCATATTCATTTGATTTAAAAAAAAAAAAAAGGTTGCTGCGCATTTAATTGCTAAAATTACCATTATTTATGAGAATTTTCTTCACATTGCGGTTCAAATTGAATTCTAATGGCATGCAGAAGCGCGCAGGTTCGTAGCGCAGAACGATGGGGGAGAAACAACGATAAAACGTTGTATTCCTTACAACGCACGTGTATAAAAACATGCAAGTATAATTTGCAAAGTCATATAAGATAGATACATAACTTATAAACTGTTCCGATGCATGAAAGCAAATTTTTTTTTTTAATGGTTTCTTTTTGGCATAGGATAACCACTGTCTCTCTTCTTCCTACTCTTTTTCCGCTTCCCGTCAGCTTCCTATCCGTTGCTCTCTCTCTCTCTCTCATTACTTTTTCCCTTTATCACGTTTCATATTTTTTGTCTTTCCATATGTTCTAACATTACACTGAGCAGAGGTGAGGACACTCGAGTATTGTGCAGGTGAGGCGAGATGTCCACCACCTTGATGCAACTGAATTCACATTTAGGGATGGGACGATACCATAATTTTTTGCCGATACCGATACTCAGTTTTATGCTGATACCATCAAAATTAGCCGATACTCACTAAACATATCGGGTGTTTAGCGAAAAAACTACCTTCACAATGTTTACATTCACAATATTGTGAAATAATAATTATAACTTTCCGACCTCCCATGGAACAGATCGAAAAATTCCATTTTAGTGATGGCCAACTTTCAAAACATGGATTTTTGAGAGATTTTCATTTGTGAAATACACGTTTATATATGCAGATATGCTCTCTCCCTCTCCCTCCCTCTCTCTCCCTCGCTCACACATTTATACATTTATTTAATTACTTGTATATAGTGTTTGTCATCCTACTGGCTCCCATTATGATCGATAATTACCCCATTATGGCTGTTGCCATGTCCAGCGGGTGCGACAAACGACCCCATTAGCGCCGGTGAGTAACGAGGTGGTTGGATCGTAACGAGACCCCAGTCTGGGGACTTAGGAGTGCCATGCTGCCGAGTGTGGTGGTAGTGGGGGGGTAGTAGTGGCGGCTGTGGGGGGGGGTAGTAGTGGCGGCTGTGGGGGTAATAGTGGCGGCTGTGGGGGGGTAATAGTGGCGGCTGTGGCAGTTGTAATGGTAGTTATAATGGTGGTAGTTGTAATGGTAGTAGTGGTAGTTGTAATGGTGGTAGTTGTAATGGTAGTAGTGGTAGTTGTAATGGTAGTAGTAATGGTAGTAGTGGTAGTTGTAATGGTAGTAGTAATGGTAGTAGTGGTAGTTGTAATGGTAGTAGTAATGGTAGTAGTGGTAGTTGTAATGGTAGTAGTAATGGTAGTAGTGGTAGTTGTAATGGTAGTAGTAATGGTAGTAGTGGTAGTTGTAATGGTAGTAGTAATGGTAGTAGTGGTAGTTGTAATGGTAGTTGTAATGGTAGTAGTGGTAGTTGTAATGGTAGTTGTAATGGTAGTAGTGGTAGTTGTAATGGTAGTTGTAATGGTAGTTGTAATGGATGGTAGTGGTAGTTGTAATGGATGGTAGTGGTAGTTGTAATGGATGGTATTGGTAGTTGTAATGGTGGTAGATGTAATGGTAGTGTGGTAGTGGTAGTTGTAATGGATGGTATTGGTAGTTGTAGTGGTGGTAGATGTAATGGTAGTGTGGTAGTGGTAGTTGTAATGGTGGTGGTGGTAGGGTGTCTTAGCACTAAAACTGCAGAGGTGTTGCAGCACCTGGACAATCGGAGGTGCTCATGTTTGATTCCTTGGAGGGTAGCTCCATTTCCTTGGATTAAGAGCCTTTCACCGGTTCTGAGGACACCCCATCCACTCCCCCCTCTCTTAAAGAACATTCTGATAACTTCTCAATTATTACCCTAAAGATGATAAATTAAGACACATATGCAACACTTGGGTATCTTTACTGAGAAAACGTTTCGCCACACAGTGGCTTCATCAATCCATACAAAGAAGAATCGTGAAGAACAGGAGGAGTTTGAGGTAATCAGTCCCTCAGCCTTGAGTCGATGTAGTCAGTCCATCAATCTTTAAGAGTACAGCATGTGTCTAATTTATCAACTTGTCGGTTCTCTGAACCATTCATCTATACCCTAAAGATGCTTCTCATTGTCGTATGTTCTGAACGTTCTCTTTATCAGGTGTTCTAAAGATCTATCAGATGTTCTAAAGATGCTGTTTATCAGATGTCTAGTCTGGAGAACAAGGTGACAGCTCTTCTGACTAGCGATTACCAGAGTTTCGAGCCAACGGGGGTTTAACCCTATAATAAAACACCTTGTAATAATGTTGGTAGAATTACCGGCAATATGTTTGGTAAAAAGACCATAAGTGCAACTAATGTCACATTTTACTCTGGCAATGTTTCTCTCTCCAGGAGCTTTGTTAAGCCGTAACGGATTGACAAAGCTCACAGGGGGACTTTGTAAATGGTCCAGGACGGACCGAAACGTCGTAAGCTTTTCTCTTCTATGTGCGAGTTATTTGTGTACCAATAACCCGCATATACTGCACATATAAGTTCCATCAAACACCTTAACTACTGGGAACACTTGGAAGCACTTGACTTGTACTCACTGGAGCGCAGGCGAGAGAGATGCATCATAATCTACACCTGGAAGATTCTGGAGGGACTGGTTCCTAATCAGCACACAAAAATCACTCCCTACGAAACCAAAAAAAACTTGGCAGGTGATGCAACATATCCCAGTGAAAAGTAGGGGCGCCATTAATACACTAAAAGAAAACCCAAGAAGTGTCCGGGACCCAAGACTGTTCAACAGTCTCCCACCAGCCATAAGGGAATTACCAATAGACTCCTGGCTGCCTTCAAGAGGGAGCTGGACGGATACCCAAAGTTAGTACCGGATCAGCCAGGCTGTAGTTCGTACGTTGGATTACATGCGGCCAGCAGTAACAGCCTCGTCGATCAGGCCCTGATCCACCGGGAGGCCTGATCATGGACCGGGTCGCGGGGGCGTTGACCCCCGGAATACCCTCCAGGTAGACCAACTTCTCAACAATTTTCATAACATGACTTCTTCTGAGATTAGACTTCATTAGCAGTTGTTACTTCATTTGTTGAGCTTATTCAGATCTTCCTACACTTCTTTAGTCATTTTTAAACTCTGCTGCGCCTCTGTAAATAATTTCTGAATCTTCTGCGAACATATTTGTATGTTTTTTTTTTCTTACTGTCCCATGATAAATTTTACTTTTATCATCGTTTGTGTTTGTCAAGCAAACATTAACTTCCTCTTTCTTTTAGTTATTTTTTTATATCATATTTCTGAGATTCCCAAACTAACGGATTACTGAGGACTTTTCAGAATATTTTTTGTTAAAGTCCAAGCATTTATTATTATTATTATTATTTTGGGGGAGCGCTAAACCTGTGGGAGGGGAAGGGGGAGAAGAGATTCAGGCTCTAATTCCCTAGATCAAGAGCCCCTCACCAGCATCAAAGAACATCCCTGGAGGTGTGAAGTCAAAGTAGATATTTACATAATTTCCGTGACTATGATGGATCAGGAGCTGTAATGTTAACAGATGTCTTATCCATTTTCCCTCAAGACTGCTGATGTGGATTATTATTATAATCAAAACTAAGCGCTAAACCAGCAGGGTCATAGAGCCCTGCATGGTCACAGGAGCGACACCTGACCTTGCTTCCTCCCTCTCAACTCCCCACTCCACTCCCTCCCATGACGCTCTCAACTCCCCACTCCACTCCCTCCCATGACGCTCTCAACTCCCCGCTCCACTCCCTCCCATGACGCTCTCAACTCCCCACTCCACTCCCTCCCATGACGCTCTCAACTCCCCGCTCCACTCCCTCCCATGACGCTCTCAACTCCCCACTCCACTCCCTCCCATGACGCTCTCAACTCCCACTCCACTCCCTCCCATGACGCTCTCAACTCCCCACTCCACTCCCTCCCATGACGCTCTCAACTCCCCGCTCCACTCCCTCCCATGACGCTCTCAACTCCCCGCTCCACTCCCTCCCATGACGCTCTCAACTCCCCACTCCACTCCCTCCCATGACGCTCTCAACTCCCCACTCCACTCCCTCCCATGACGCTCTCAACTCCCCACTCCACTCCCTCCCATGACGCTCTCAACTCCCGCTCCCTCCCTCCATGACGCTCTCAACTCCCCGCTCCACTCCCTCCCATGACGCTCTCAACTCCCCGCTCCACTCCCTCCCATGACGCTCTCAACTCCCCACTCCACTCCCTCCCATGACGCTCTCAACTCCCCACTCCACTCCCTCCCATGACGCTCTCAACTCCCCACTCCACTCCCTCCCATGACACTCAACTCCCCACTCCACTCCCTCCCATGACGCTCTCAACTCCCCGCTCCACTCCCTCCCATGACGCTCTCAACTCCCCACTCCACTCCCTCCCATGACGCTCTCAACTCCCCACTCCACTCCCTCCCATGACGCTCTCAACTCCCCACTCCACTCCCTCCCATGACGCTCTCAACTCCCCGCTCCACTCCCTCCCATGACGCTCTCAACTCCCCACTCCACTCCCTCCCATGACGCTCTCAATCCCCCACTCCACTCCCTCCCATGACGCTCTCAATCCCCCACTCCACTCCCTCTCCAGTCCATGGCTTTCAGCAGACCTCTCATTGCGTCACTGATGGACACGATATTGTTCTGCGGAATTTAATAGACATTTCATGCCATAAACACTTTTCAGAAGCATTAACTGCCCTCTTGCTGACCCGCTGTCAAAGTTCCAACAATAAGAGATGACCAGAAATGGGTTTTTTACTTGCCACTTTCCAAAATGATTTTTAAAGTTCCTTTATCGTATTTTGAAGACATTTTGGTCTTCGAGGATTACTGATGTCATTGTATTCAAAGGATGCGCTAAACCTGTAGGGATGTCCAGAAGTTCGATTGGTAGCGCACTCAGCTCACACTCAGGTCCGTGGTTCGCTCCCCGGTACGGGTGGAATCATTGGGCATGTTTCCTTAAGACACCTGCTGTCCCGGTTCACCTAGCAGAAACTAGGCACCTGGGTGTTAGCCGACTGGTGTGGGTCGCATCTTGGGGACTATTATTATAATAAAAACTAAGCGCTAAACCCACCAGGGTCACACAGCACTGATCCTGGGAACAAAATTAACCTAAGTTGCCCGAAATACTCTGCATAACAAGGGGCTTTCTAAATAACATGTCACTGATGTCAGCTATGGTCTGTATAAGTTTTATCATGTACTTGCAGAAATATAGATTATTATCATTATTATTCAGAAGTGAATGAGGTAGCACCTAACTGGGTGACTTGTGACCTCTGGCTGAGGTACACCTAACTGGGTGACTTGTGACCTTCTCTGGCTGAGGTACATCACCTCAGTGTATAACAAAAGTGTGTTTTTATTGCCTCTTCTTCCTACTCCTCTAAATATGTGTGTGTGATAACATGAAATAGATAAGATTTTCACTGTTATTATATCTCCATGGAGAAGTGGAACAGAATTCTTCCTCCGTAAGCCATGCGTATCGTAAGAGGCGACTAAAATGCCGGGAGCAAGGGGCTAGTAACCCCCTTCTAATGTATAAATTAATATAATCACACACACAAGCCTTACATGCATATACAGGAAGTTTTACACTTACACTGGTAAGAGTCCAGCCCTAGAGCCTCATTTCCTAACTTCAATTTGTCTGACGGGCAAATTAATTTCAGCAAAATAGTTTGCTCTCAACTCGACGGAATTCTCTGCAAAATGCTTGAAGGTCAGGTTCAGGTCACTCTTTGAGGCCAGGTCGCTCTTGAATGTCAGGTCACTCTTTGAGGCCAGGTCGCTCTTGGAGGTTTTGTCCCTCGATAAGATCTGGTCACCACTGTGTCGTCACTGCTGGAAATCTGTCATTCTTGGAGTTCAATAGTTTTAATTATTGGAGTGATAATCCAGTTGCCCGGAAGAGCTGAGGTGTTGAGCTCCATCTTCACGTAATAGTCAAGCAGCTTAAATCCATATTTTCAGAGCAATGGAGACCAGAGAGACAGGTTATTCTTGTAGCATCTTTCGCTGAACAAATTAAGAATACTAAACGTGTCATTACGATTTCGTGAGTCATAATACTAGTCATTATTTATATGACGTTGGAAACGGTGGAAGGAGATACCAATTGTTAATCTTTTGCCTCTGAGGACTACTAAAGTTATATAGAGATGTGCTATATACAGAATCAAAGTGTCTTGTTAATACGGTCAGCTATTATAAAGCTCTCCTACAGAAATTCAGTTTTTCGTAAATGCGATTAAGTAAGGACATCGACGATTGAATACCACGTAATTATGCGTTATTCAGTTTTCGGTGTACTTATTCAATCGTACTTATGAAACACTTCACTACATATATGCGAATAATAGGACATCTTACTGCATTATCAACACGAATAATATATTAATATCTTTACTCGGCTCACAAACAGCATAGCTTTGTGACGAGGTAGCTAAATTGTATTTAAATGTTAAAATATATATAGTTTCCTCAGTATTAATTTAATGGTCCTCAGCTAAATATTTGACTCAGACACTAAATACAAAATAAATTTATTGCTTTTATCCAGAAAATCCCTCATATTCTTGGGACAAGCCCTAATTAACTCCCTTAGCCACTTAGTGCATGGGTTTATACCTTCTCCGTAACAACAATAATAAAATAATAATTATAATAAAAATAATAATTCAAATTGGCTTCCTTGATAGGTGTCTCGATTCTGGTGAAGAGTTCTTGATTCGAGAAATTGGAGCTTCATTTTCAATTCTTCGAAATACAAAAATAAAACACCTTGCTCACATAGCCTGTGCTGGGTATGTAAACCTTCCTCACACTGCCTGTGCTGGGTATGTAAACCTCCCTCACACTGCCTGTGCTGGGTATGTAAACCTCCCTCACACTGCCTGTGCTGGGTATGTAAACCTCCCTCACACTGCCTGTGCTGGGGCGTGTAAACCTCCCTCACACTGCCTGTGCTGGGGCGTGTAAACCTCCCTCACACTGCCTGTGCTGGGGCGTGTAAACCTCCCTCACACTGCCTGTGCTGGGGCGTGTAAACCTCCCTCACACTGCCTGTGCTGGGGCGTGTAAACCTCCCTCACACTGCCTGTGCTGGGGCGTGTAAACCTCCCTCACACTGCCTGTGCTGGGGCGTGTAAACCTCCATCACACTGCCTGTGTTGGGGCGTGTAAACCTCCCTCACACTGCCTGTGCTGGGGCGTGTAAACCTCCCTCACACTGCCTGTGCTGGGGCGTGTAAACCTCCCTCACACTGCCTGTGCTGGGGCGTGTAAACCTCCCTCACACTGCCTGTTCTGGGGCGTGTAAACCTCCCTCACACTGCCTGTGCTGGGGCGTGTAAACCTCCCTCACACTGCCTGTGCTGGGGCGTGTAAACCTCCCTCACACTGCCTGTGCTGGGGCGTGTAAACCTCCCTCACACTGCCTGTGCAGGGGCGTGTAAACCTCCCTCACACTTCCTGTGCTGGGGCGTGTAAACCTCCCTCACACTGCCTGTGCTGGGGCGTGTAAACCTCCCTCACACTGCCTGTGCTGGGGCGTGTAAACCTCCCTCACACTGCCTGTGCTGGGGCGTGTAAACCTCCCTCACAGTGCCTGTGCTGGGGCGTGTAAACCTCCTCACAGTGCCTGTGCTGGGGCGTGTAAACCTCCCTCACACTGCCTGTGCTGGGGCGTGTAAACCTCCCTCACACTGCCTGTGCTGGGGCGTGTAAACCTCCCTCACACTGCCTGTGCTGGGGCGTGTAAACCTCCCTCACACTGCCTGTGCTGGGGCGTGTAAACCTCCCTCACACTGCCGGTGCTGGGGCGTGTAAACCTCCCTCACACTGCCTGTTTTGTATTGTATACTTCCCTCACACTGCCTGTGCTGTGTGTGTAAACCTCCCTCACACTGCCTGTTTTGTATTGTATACTTCCCTCACACTGCCTGTGCTGGGTATGTAAACCTTCTCACACTGCCTGTGCTGGGTATGTAAACCTCCTCACACTGCCTGTGCTGGGTATGTAAACCTCCCTCACACTGCCTGTGCTGGGTATGTAAACCTCCCTCACACTGCCTGTGCTGGGCGTGTAAACCTCCCTCACACTGCCTGTGCTGGGGCGTGTAAACCTCCCTCACACTGCCTGTGCTGGGGCGTGTAAACCTCCCTCACACTGCCTGTGCTGGGGCGTGTAAACCTCCCTCACACTGCCTGTGCTGGGGCGTGTAAACCTCCCTCACACTGCCTGTGCTGGGGCGTGTAAACCTCCCTCACACTGCCTGTGCTGGGGCGTGTAAACCTCCCTCACACTGCCTGTGCTGGGGCGTGTAAACCTCCCTCACACTGCCTGTGCTGGGGCGTGTAAACCTCCATCACACTGCCTGTGCTGGGGCGTGTAAACCTCCCTCACACTGCCTGTGCTGGGGCGTGTAAACCTCCCTCACACTGCCTGTGCTGGGGCGTGTAAACCTCCCTCACACTGCCTGTGCTGGGGCGTGTACACCTCCCTCACACTGCCTGTGCTGGGGCGTGTAAACCTCCCTCACACTGCCTGTGCTGGGGCGTGTAAACCTCCCTCACACTGCCTGTGCTGGGGCGTGTAAACCTCCCTCACACTGCCTGTGCTGGGGCGTGTAAACCTCCCTCACACTGCCTGTGCTGGGGCGTGTAAACCTCCCTCACACTGCCTGTGCTGGGGCGTGTAAACCTCCCTCACACTGCCTGTGCTGGGGCGTGTAAACCTCCCTCACACTGCCTGTGCTGGGGCGTGTAAACCTCCCTCACACTGCCTGTGCTGGGGCGTGTAAACCTCCCTCACACTGCCTGTGCTGGGGCGTGTAAACCTCCCTCACAGTGCCTGTGCTGGGGCGTGTAAACCTCCTCACACTGCCTGTGCTGGGGCGTGTAAACCTCCCTCACACTGCCTGTGCTGGGGCGTGTAAACCTCCCTCACACTGCCTGTGCTGGGGCGTGTAAACCTCCCTCACACTGCCTGTGCTGGGGCGTGTAAACCTCCCTCACACTGCCGGTGCTGGGGCGTGTAAACCTCCCTCACACTGCCGGTGCTGGGGCGTGTAAACCTCCCTCACACTGCCTGTTTTGTATTGTATACTTCCCTCACACTGCCTGTGCTGTGTGTGTAAACCTCCCTCACACTGCCGGTGCTGGGTGTGTAAACCTCCCTCACACTGCCGGTGCTGGTGTGTAAACCTCCCTCACACTGCCGGTGCTGGGTGTGTAAACCTCCCTCACATCCGGTGCTGGGTGTGTAAACCTCCCTCACACTGCCGGTGCTGGGTGTGTAAACCTCCCTCACACTGCCGGTGCTGGGTGTGTAAACCTCCCTCACACTGCCGTGCTGGGTGTGTAAACCTCCCTCACACTGCCGGTGCTGGGTGTGTAAACCTCCCTCACACTTCCGGTGCTGGGTGTGTAAACCTCCCTCACACTGCCGGTGCTGGGTGTGTAAGCCTCCCTCACACTGCCGGTGCTGGGTGTGTAAGCCTCCCTCACACTGCCGGTGCTGGGTGTGTAAGCCTCCCTCACACTGCCGGTGCTGGCGCGTGTAAGAAGCTGAAAGGTGATTAACAGCAGTGATTATAGTTTAAGCGGCGGCCTCATTAGCGCTTAATAGGTAATACTTACCTGGGCTCCCCAGGTATAACAACCTTCACCACCCTAATTATTTTCACTTCCAGGGTGAGAATCTTCCTCGACATCACCATGATCTTCCCGAATATCACCACTATAAAATATTCCTCCCTTCGTCGTTACCATAGTCGAAATCTTCTCGTTCAACCACCCATCTCAAGATAGCAGACATATCTGCAATTTACGTCACAATCACCAGTGTATCAGCACCATCATCTACAATAATATACAGTAAGATCAAAGTTCTAAAGTACTGCCATGATAGATAAAACACATGTACAACATTTCTCTCACTACTGTAATTGCTCTCTCTTACTCTCCCCAAAAATAAATTTAGCTTCGAGGAAATAATGTTGGAAGAGGAATGTGTAGCATGTTGCTGCTGTTGTGGGGAGGAAGTGGGGAGGGAATGGGGAGGAAGTGGGGGAGATAAGAGGGAGCAGCGAAAGGAATGTAGGAAGTGAGAAAGGGGAAAGCGAGTCTAGAAGAGGCTGGGGAGGGAGCTGTGGTATTTGCTGCCCATTCCTCGTGAATAAGACTCGATATACAGTTTATGAGATTTACCGAGATGTTTCGACCACCAAGGATTGATAAAGTCGCTGGTAGACGAAACGTCTTCTCAGTGAATGCTATACACTTACTGCATATTGACTTTTATTTACATACTTGTCTGTATATTTTACCAATGAGATATACATCCCCAGTGAGTGTGTGTTCTTGTCGAGCGTGTCCCACCAGGGCTGAGTTCAAGCTCCTGGTCCTGGTCCTGCCTCTTAACCATCAATCTTGATTGATAGACAACACATCGATTCCAGGCTAAGGGGCTGATTACCTCAAACTCCCCGTCTTCTTCCACCGTTCAACCTTTGTATCGGACTGATGAAGCCCCTGTGGGGCGAAACGTTTCCCAAATAAAGATTCCCAAATGTTGCACAAGTGTCTTGTTCTTCAACTTCACTGAAGTTTCATGTTCAGACTCCGCAAATAACTTCGTGTCACTTGCGTCCCGACGTTTGTCGCTGTGTCTGTACTTACAGTACATGCGTTTAAAAGAACATTTCCTCACATTAAACATGATACACAACACACAGTATGCCATGGGTTGCCATGGAACACTATCAGTGTTGTCCAGTTGCCTGGAAATAGCCCTGACGTAAATTACATCGATTTTTTTTTTAATGAACTTAAAGCAAATCTTCGTTCTGAAACACATCTGTACAATTTTTAACAGAGATTATTTTTTTTTATCTGGAATCGTGAAATGAATTTGACTTTTAAAATCTTTCTGATTTTATGCCTAACCGCCTGAAATTATTAATTAAATCACATGAAAACTTGACGAAATATTTATAGGCAAGTGAAGTTTTTTCTTATACTTTATCCCTTGCTAGAAGAAATTGCTTCGCAATTTGGCAGTGGCCCGGCACTGGGGAATTCTGTACTTGGTCTCAGCTACCTCTTCTTCAAACTCAACTTTTCCCAACGCCCTTTACACGGAAAAACATTATATTTTCTGCTGTTTCAGTCTCCCGTCTTCATTCTGTCGATGTTCCTTCGCTAGTGGCGCGAGGCTCAGTTTGGTAAGGTTTTAATCGTAGCTTTGGCCACTCAGTTCTGAAAAACTGTCTGGGTGACTATTTTGAACTTTCATGTGCTTGACTTGGTTTGGGTTCTCAATTAATTAATCAGACCCGATGATGTTCGTGTCATGTGTGTGGGCAGCATCACTGACCATCTCTTGTATAGTTCCTGAAGACTTTTCTTACAACGTCATCTTTTAACATAGCTCTGATAAATACGGTTAATATGAGCTTCCGGTAGGAAGTTAGGCGTTATTTATACCCAGGTTTCCCAATCGCTAGTGTTTCTTCCACTCATTTCGTACTATGTCTCTGTTCACCTTAATACAGTTCTCACACTCAACTTTGCATTTGGATTATTTGAGAGGAGACTCTCCAAATCAGCAGGAGTCATACGGTGAACGGGGAATGGGAGTTAGCCGGATTCGATCCATGATAGAGGTGTACTTCCTGGGACCAAGAGCAACTCACCAACATCAAGGCATCTCTGATGACAGGTTCATTCGGATTTAAATCCAGCAGCCACTTGTACGACCATACCTGCAGCATGCCCATCTCTAATTCCATTTCATGCAGAATGTAGGAATGATTTAAGATGGATAGATAAATGTGTATGTGTGTATGTGTGTGTGTGTGTGTTCGTTCATTCATTTGACCTTGGCAATCGTACCTACTCTTAACAATAATTTCAATTTAAATATTCATCGAATTTCTTGCATTTGATAACTAATTCACGTAAATTAACTTTATAGCCAACGGCGCCCCTGATATTGGTCAGGTAAATGACTCTCTTAATAAATAGAGAATTTAATTACCTGTGTATTAAAATGTATAAGTTATAGGTAAATAATATATTTTAACATGGCTTCAGATATTTTTTTTTTTTTAAGTGAGAACTGGTTAATATGGACCTCATTTTAGTCAGTCTTCGGTTAATAAGGATATTCTATAGATACCGGATAACAAATTTCTGTTAACCAGATTCTTGATATTTCTCTACATTCCGTCTTTTAATTACTACTTCTGTCAGATTCTTATAATTATCGTAGGTTGGTGTTGTAGAGTTAGCCTTTATTTACCCCATGATGGTTATGCACGAGGAATGACCATTTATTAAGGTGTTCAATCACTCTCCCTTTTATACTTTTCTGTCAGTTGCCTGATATGTATATCAGGTATTCTGAACAGTAATGTAGGTTGGGTTAAGCGAGATTCGTCAGGAAAGATGACAAGTGTTTCCTGACGGGGGTCTTAGTAATATGATGACCCGCCACCGGAGCTTTTCGTCATCTGGCCGAGGCCTTTTAATTCAGCGTCTTAAATTTACTTTGCTTGATAACCGAAGGTGAACTGACTTTCATTTGTTTTAACTGACTTATTACATATAATAAAAATGGTTTACTTAGGGATTCATCCCTTAACCAACCATTCAGTTTTTCTAATGTTCGAAAGCTGAAGTTTCATTTGTATGTTCAATTTTTAAGTTTTGAGGAAACCTTATAAATTCTTCGGTTAAGTTCTTGGTAGATCTTCTGGTCGTTCTCTGTGAATGGCATCCATCCTTAAGCTTCATCATTGTTTTCCAGAATGTGTGGCTGTAGAGTTGTTTGGTTCATCATGTTTCACTGCCTCCCTCCTCATCCAGTCATTTTAAGCTCTGATACTTTCCTTAGTCATATGTAAACTGAAATTTCTTGATACCATCTTTCTGCCCAGTTTGGTGTCGCTTCATCTTTAAATCACCAGATTAACACATTGTGAAGCAGATGTAATAAACGCAGGGGGGAAGGAAGCGCTAATGTAACAGTGGATGAGGCACACTGTGATTAACGCAAGAAACACAGACACTGACAAAAAATAAGTTAAGAGACATTGAGATACAAAACAAAATACGAGAGAGGCGGAGACTTCACAGTGAGCCTGGCCGCCGTCCTCCCTACCATACGCTGCGTCCAACATTAATGTCACACCGCACACTGGTGGTCATATATCGAGGTGGATAATGTTTATTAATGAGGGGCCATTACAAGACCCAACATGTATCAGCAAAGCATTTTTCGGGTGTTTTTGCCAAATGCATATGAAATGGACTCATCAACCTGCAGCCAAATTTTGGTGTTTACCTCCGAAATTATTTTCAGGCATTTATCTTTTCAGGAGAATTTCTACGACTTTCAACATTCGTGTCATATATATATATATATATATATATATATATATATATAGTGTAGTAGGTAAGTTTGGGGTGCCAGGTGTAAATGATAATGGGAGCCCTTTGATTGAACTTTGTATAGAAAGGGGTTTAGTTATAGGTAATACATATTTTAAGAAAAAGAGGATAAATAAGTATACAAGATATGATGTAGGGCGTAATGACAGTAGTTTGTTGGACTATGTATTGGTAGATAAAAGACTGTTGAGTAGACTTCAGGATGTACATGTTTATAGAGGGGCTACAGATATATCAGATCACTTTTTAGTTATAGCTACAGTGGGAGTAAAAGGTAGATGGGATACAAGGAAAATAGAATCAGTAAGTAAAAGAGAGGTGAAGGTTTATAAACTAAAAGAGGAGGCAGTTAGGGTAAGATATAAACAACTATTGGAGGATAGATGGGCTAGTGAGAGTGTAGGCAATGGGGTCGAAAATGTATGGGGTAGATTTAAAAATGTAGTGTTAGAGTGTTCAGCAGAAGTTTGTGGTTACAGGCGAGTGGGTGCGGAGGGAAGAGGAGCGATTGGTGGAATGATGATGTAAAGAGAGTAGTAAGGGAGAAAAAGTTAGCATATGAGAGGTTTTACAAAGTAGAAGTGATGCAAGGAGGGAAGAGTATATGGAGAGAAAAGAGGTGTTAAAAGAGTGGTGAAGCAATGTAAAAGAGAGCAGATGAGAGAGTGGGTGAAATGTTATCAGCAAATTTTGTTGAAAATAAGAAAAAGTTTTGGAATGAGATTAATAAGTTGAGGAAGCCTAGAGAACAAATGGATTTGACAGTTAAAAATAGGAGAGGAGAGTTATTAAATGGAGAGTTAGAGGTATCGGAAGATGGAGAGAATATTTTGAGGATTTGTTAAATGTTGATGAAGACAGGAAGCTGTGATTTCGTGTGTAGGGCAAGGAGGAATAACATCTTGTAGGAGTGTGGAAGAGCCAGTTGTGGGTGTAGGGAAGTTCGTGAGGCAGTGGGTAGAACGAAAGGGGGTAAGGCAGCTGGGATTGATGGGATAAAGATAGAAATGTTAAAAGCAGGTGGGGATATAGTTTTGGAGTGGTTGGTGCTATTATTTAATAAATGTATGGAAGAGGGTAAGGTACCTAGGGATTGGCAGAGAGCGTGTATTGTTCCTTTGTATAAAGGCAAAGGGGCAAAAGAGAGTGCAAAAATTATAGGGAATAAGTCTGTTGAGTGTACCTGGTAAAGTGTATGGTAGAGTTATTATTGAAAGAATTAAGAGTAAAACAGAAAGCAGGATAGCAGATGAACAAGGGGGCTTTAGGAAAGGTAGGGGTGTGTAGACCAAGTGTTTACAGTGAAACATATAGGTGAACAGTATTTGGATAAGGGTAAAGATGTTTTTGTGGCATTTATGGATTTGGAAAAGGCGTATGATAGGGTAGATAGGGGGCAATGTGGCAGATGTTGCAGGTGTATGGAATAGGAGGAAGGTTACTGAAAGCAGTGAAGAGTTTTTATGAGGATAGTGAGGCTCAGGTTAGAGTGTGTAGGAGGGAAGGGGACTATTTCCCAGTAAAAGTGGGCCTTAGACAAGGATGTGTGATGTCACCGTGGTTGTTCAATATATTTATAGATGGGGTTGTAAGAGAGTGAATGCGAGGGTCTTGGCAAGAGGTGTTGGGCTAAAAGATAAAGAAGCAAATACAAAGTGGAGTTGTCACAGTTGCTTTTTGCTGATGACACTGTGCTTTGGGAGATTCTGAAGAGAAGCTGCAGAGGTTGGTGGATGAATTTGGTAGGGTGTGTAAAGAAGAAAATTGAAAGTGAATATAGGAAAGAGTAAGGTGATGAGGATAACAAAAGAATAGGTGACGAAAGATTGGATATCAGATTGGAGGAGAGAGTATGGAGGAGGTGAATGTATTCAGATATTTGGGAGTGGACATGTCGGCGGATGGGTCTATGAAGGATGAGGTGAATCATAGAATTGATGAGGGGAAAAGGGTGAGTGGAGCACTTCGGAGTCTGTGGAAACAAAGAACCTTGTCCATGGAAGTAAAGAGGGAATGTATGAGAGTATAGTTATACCAACGCTCTTATATGGGTGTGAAGCATGGGTGATGAATGTTGCAACGAGGAGAAGGCTGGAGGCAGTGGAGATGTCATGTCTGAGGTCAATGTGTGGTGTGAATATAATGCAGAGAATTCGGAGTTTGGAAATTAGGAGGAGGTGCGGGATTACCAAAACGATTGTCCAGAGAGCTGAGGAGGGGTTGTTGAGGTGGTTTGGACATGTAGAGAGAATGGAACGAGACAGAGTGACTTCGAGAGTGTATAAATCTGTAGTGGAGGGAAGGCGGGGTAGGGGTCGGCCTAGGAAAGGTTGGAGGGAGGGGTAAAGGAAGTTTTGTGTGCGAGGGGTTTGGACTTCCAGCAAGCATGTGTGAGCGTATTTGATAGGAGTGAATGGAGGCATATGGTTTTAATACTTGACGTGCTGTTGGAGTGTGAGCAAAGTAACATTTATGAAGGATTCAGGGAAACCGGCAGGCCGGACTTGAGTTCTGGAGATGGGAAGTACAGTGCCGGCACTCTGAAGGAGGGGTGTTAATGTTGCAGTTTTATAACTGTAGTGTAAAGCACCCTTCTGGCAAGACAGTGATGGAGTGAATGATGAGGAAAGTTTTTCTTTTCGGCCACCCTGCCTTGGTGGGAATCGGCCGATGTGTTAATAAAAAAAAAAAAAAAAAATATATATATATATATATATATATATATATATATATATATATTATAAGAAGTGGAGTTCCGAATAGGCGAATACTTTTTATTTACACTAATATAAATTTTTCCTCTATTCTACACACACAAATGTACATAAAAAAAAAATAAAACAATCCTCCACAGATATTCGCTCATTGGTAATCTGGTAGAGGTCATGCAGAGAGCAGAGACGAGAAATAATCATAATAGACAAAATTCTCAAAAATAAACATGTAATAGACGCAATGAATAACATGACTAGTAACCAAAGAAGTGGAAAAAAATGGACGCTAAACACTAATGACTAGCAGAGACGAAAGAAACTTTGTTTACATTGTTGTAGCAGTAGGAAGATGGAACTAAAATGGGAGCTGAAACAATTCAGTGTATAAAAACAAGGAATTATAGATCAACATACAATTCATTGTTCAGAGGCAGGATCAAGATAAGCATAAAAATCCGACAAACTCAACTAGCAATTACAACTAATCAAATGCAGATAAACCATAGATGTGCAGGCAAACAATACCAAAATTCTTAAAAAAAAAAAAAGAAAAAAAAAAAATACGACAGCAAACTGAAATAGAACTCGGTGGAGAAGGGGAAGAGAGGGAGAGTGATAATGGAGGTGGTGTTGTGAGATGGGCGGATGAAACGTGTGTGTGTGAGAGAGAGAGAGAGAGAGAGAGGAGAGAGAGAGAGAGAGAGAGAGAGAGAGAGAGAGATAACTCTCTCCCTCTCCCTACCTGTCTCCGTTTTCACTCCTGTTTTTTTTTTCTTTCGCTCTGTATCGTACCTTCTCCCTTTCATCTTCTTTAAATTCATTCTTTTCTTCAGTCTTGAAGGCTACAGTTTCAAACATTTCTTTACTTGATCTCCAACACGGCACGCAAATGATTTTTCTTCTTCTCAACTTCCAAAAGATGACGCAAAAACTTTCTTCATTTCTATCCTTCCCCTCTTGTGTTTTACTGTAACGCTCTATTCTTTTTCACCCTCTTCCTTCCACTGGTTCTATTTCCGTTGTCTTCTTTTGCTGTTCAATCTGAAAATCATGATTGATTTTCCAATATAGTCACCCAATTTCAATTATATATATAGTATATATATATATATATATATCGATAACACTGCGACTAGCCGAGTATTCGAACCCATGTAGTTTTGGCCCTGCCTCGTGGTGAGCGAAAATCACTAGGCTAGTCGCAGTGTTATTATTGATTCAATACCACTCGTTCGTGGTCACAATAATATATATACGGCTTGTGGAGGCTAGTACACCAAACGGGGATAAGAATGAAATTAGCTTAAAGGCATCCACACCACCATATGTCCTCGGACCAAGAGTAACACCTAGCGTGGCTGGGTGCTTTGTTCTTGTAGGATAGTGTTGTTCAGTGGGATAAGGCGTCATGTGATTTTCGCTCACCACGAGGCAGGGCCAAAACTACATGGGTTCAAATCCTATGCTAGTCGCAGTGTTTTTTTTATATATATATATATATATATATATATATATATATATATATATATATATATATATATATAAATAATCGAACATTTTTTAAGACAAAGGCAAAAATGCTTACATTTACTGTACATTATTTGTGTATGGTTGGCGAGGACTGGTTTGGTCGATTGATTATTTGAGAGAATTTTGAGGAAATCTACCATTATTTGCGTCAGTGTTGTAGGTAAATCTCTCGGCAGACTGTGTCCTGTTAGACGGTTTAAGTCACTATAGTGACATCTTGCTGCATTTCTTTAATACGAGGTTCACAGTGAGAATGGAATGTCTTCTGAATAAATTCTGCTGAGTTTCAGAGATTTGAAGATTTAAGCGGCATTAAGAGAGAGAGAGAGAGAGAGAGAGAGAGAGAGAGAGAGAGAGAGAGAGAGAGAGAGAGAGAGAGAGAGAGAGAGAGAGAGAGAGAGAGAGAGACAGAGAGAGAGAGACTGAGAAGGAAGGGGGGAGTAAAATATATGGTGGACGATGGAAGGGATGAAAACAATGATATTTGGAAAAGAGACAGAGAAAGATTGAGGAATAGAAGTAGAGGAAAGTCGTAGGTAAGAGTTGGATGAAGCAAGGAAAGGAAGGATAGTGCTGTTCGATTTTTGGTATACATCTGTGTTTATACCAAAGTATTTGAAGAAGGAAATGAAAAGCGGAAAACTGGGGTAAGAATATTAGGCTGAATAAGAATGAGAAGGAATAGAAGAAAAGGACAATCTGGAAAGTGAAACATAAGAGTGGAGAAAAGAGACGTGGAAAAGAGAGAGAGGAAGGAAATTATGGTAGAAAGAAAACAAGATAGGGAGGTGTACAAGGGTACAGTACGAAAAAAATGGAGACACCGAGGAAAGAGTAATAGAATGAGGAATGGAGAGAGAGAGAGAGAGAGAGGGGAAGGAGGAAGAAAGAGAGAAAGTTTAAAATAAGTGAGAGAGGTATAGAGAAAGAGGGAAGGAGTAAGAAATTGAAGGATGAAGAGAGGTACGGAAGAAGTAAATGAGGGATAGAGAGAAAAGTAGAAAGCGAATGAAGAACAAAAAAAAAAGGAAAGTTGTAAGGTATAGTAAGAGAGAGAGAGAGAGAGAGAGAGAGAGAGAGAGGGGGGGGGGGTTCAGGTAAAGGGGATGTGTGGAGAGCAGGTCAGAGCGACCTGTTCATCTTAATTTAATTTCTATATATAAACCTCCAACACTTTAATTTATACCAAAATGCAGATTTTGTCAATTGCAGAGCAGTAACTGCTGCTAGACATCACAAACTGCTTTGAATTTTTCATTGGAACATTACAATCCAAAAATCTACTACAATGTTTCAAAATGTAAGAATTTTATTTAGATTAATATAGAGTTAAACCACAGGTTTATGCTTTATCAATAAACACCATACGTGTATAGAACACTGGGAGGTTGGAGCCATCTGCGAGAGATTTTATTTGGTCACATTGGCTGGAATATTTATGTTATGTTGAAAATGCTAATCAGATGTTGATGCACTTAGGTGACACCTTGGTGCGTCACCTGGCCTTGGTGCGTCACCTGGCCTTGGTGCGTCACCTGGCCTTGGTGCGTCACCTGGCCTTGGTGCGTCACCTGGCCTTGGTGCGTCACCTCGCCTTGGTGCGTCACCTCGCCTTGGTGCGTCACCTCGCCTTGGTGCGTCACCTCGCCTTGGTGCGTCACCTCGCCTTGGTGCGTCACCTCGCCTTGGTGCGTCACCTCGCCTTGGTGCGTCACCTCGCCTTGGTGCGTCACCTCGCCTTGGTGCGTCACCTCGCCTTGGTGCGTCACCTCGCCTTGGTGCGTCACCTCGCCTTGGTGCGTCACCTCGCCTTGGTGCGTCACCTCGCCTTGGTGCGTCACCTCGCCTTGGTGCGTCACCTCGCCTTGGTGCGTCACCTCGCCTTGGTGCGTCACCTCGCCTTGGTGCGTCACCTCGCCTTGGTGCGTCACCTCGCCTTGGTGCGTCACCTCGCCTTGGTGCGTCACCTCGCCTTGGTGCGTCACCTCGCCTTGGTGCGTCACCTCGCCTTGGTGCGTCACCTTGCCTTGGTGCGTCACCTCGCCTTGGTGCGTCACCTCGCCTTGGTGCGTCACCTCGCCTTGGTGCGTCACCTCGCCTTGGTGCGTCACCTCGCCTTGGTGCGTCCCTTGGCCTTGGTGCGTCCCTTGGCCTTGGTGCGTCCCTTGGCCTTGGTGTGTCCCTTGGCCTTGATGTGTCCCTTGGTCTTGGTGTGTCCCTTGGCCTTGGTGTGTCCCTTGGCCTTGGTGTGTCCCTTGGCCTTGATGTGTCCCTTGGCCTTGGTGTGTCCCTTGGCCTTGGTGTGTCCCTTGGCCTTGATGTGTCCCTTGGCCTTGGTGTGTCCCTTGGCCTTGATGTGTCCCTTGGCCTTGATGTGTCCCTTGGCCTTGGTGTGTCCCTTGGCCTTGATGTGTCCCTTGGCCTTGGCGAGTCCTAAAGTTTTCTTCGGTTCTTTGCCTTGCTTTATATTCTCAGTTTTCTTATATCCCCATCTCTTTATCCCAGCATTCCTCTCACGTCTCTACCAACACTCTTCCACACTTTCCCCGGCAGGTGTTGAAGGCAGTAGAAGTGTACAGTATTCGGTAGGAACACTGTTCGTCACTATATCCCCCCTCCCTCATTCTGTTGACTTTTCAATTATATTTCCATTCTCCGACCTTGATCGAAATGGAAAATGGAGAGCTGGTGCTTCTGGGTGTGTCGGAGAGCCATCTGGTTGAGCCACTATCCAAGGTGGGTGAGAAGCCAGAAACTCTAGTCCACTCGTCTTGAGTGGGAGTCAAAGTGAGGTGACTACTCAAGGGAATAATATATATATATATATATATATATATATATATATATATATATATATATATATATATATATATATATCACAAACACTGATCTCTGGCCGACGGAGACTCGAACCTACGAACCTCATGACAAGGTACGCAGTGCTTTACCGACCGTACCACACTGGTCCAATACCTTGGCATCCAGCTTTCGCTAGACGTTATTCCAAGGCAGCCAGCTTTCAGGCAGGAAGGCTTACAGCTTTTCATCTCATCCCCTGCATGCATCGACACAACTAGAGATTTTTACAATGCTAGGAATTCGCAAGAGCAGGCGAAATATTCACAAACACTGATAAAGCAGAAATCAATCTTTTCTCTAAATGACCCCCCACAGGCGCGGATTCCCTCATAGAATACAATATTTTTTTTTTTTCCTGTGCCTCTCTTCTATTTACACAAAGAATGGATCCAGCACCATCACAGACTTACAATTCCCCGCCTCTCTTTGTTTTCATAAGAGTTTCGTCTTTTTTCTTTCTCGTGGTTAAATTCTGTGGTTTCCAACGAAGCATTAAAGTGGACTTCTAACATTTACTTTTAAATAAAGAAGGGAAGCCTTGTGTGTGTGTGTGTGTGTGTGTTTGTGTCACGAGACGGAAGCTGTGTAGATAATATCTCTCACCATTCCGGAGTCATCTAGGGTAAGTGAGTGCCATTCCTGGAATGACCTGCGCCAGATTGAAGGATTTTATCCAGTGCAATATTTGTTGACAGCAGTGAAGCGTAGGAAGGTGGGAGGGATTAAGAAATGGATTTTCTTAGAACTATCATTGTGGAGGACGAGTTGCCTCAAGCACTTGTTGCACTAAGCTTGTATTGGTATTAAGGGAAGTACGTATATATATATATAATTGAATTGATGGTGGTAGCGATGGTGGTAATGATGCTAGTGATGATTCTAGTAATAATGACAGCAATAATGTCAGCGATAGTGGTAGTAATGGTAGTAGTGAGGACACTGAGCCGGTACCAGAGAGCAAGGAAAGAAATATAGATCAAATTAATCTGACACAAGAAACACAACTGGTCACTACAAAAGCGAAAACGCCTGACAACAAAACCTAGATATTCAACGGAGAATAAATAGTAATGATCTGTTGGTCACCAGACAGACTAGTTTCACCACAGAGGCCTTGTGGAATCTACCAGAACGATGGAAAGCTGTAAATATCATACAAGTAGGTAAACTGGGGGACCAACAAGAGGCGCTTATAAAGAAATATAGATATGTAAGGAATCAGGTAGCAACTGGTTGGTCGGTAAAAAGGCAGGTAACATGCAGGCAGTCAGGAAGGTATCAGGCAAGTAGCGGGCAGGCAGGCAGGCAGGCAGGCAGGCAGACAGGCAGGCAGGCAGGCAGGCAGGCAGGCAGGCAGGCAGGCAGGCAGGCAGGCAGGCAGGCAGGCAGGCAGGCAGGCAGGCAGGCAGGCAGGCAAGCAATATTGACTCACAAAACAGTAACACAAGCTGACGGAACTTTACCACCTGCATGACCAAAACAGTGCTAACCAACAGGAGTTATTACGGGCGACAGTCCCAAAGTCAAAATCTCACCGTTTGAGACTCAGGTGAGACGGTGTCGGTGCCCTGGTGTAGTCACCGCTGGCTGCCATGCACAACACACTCTTACGTGATCAATCGGCCGAAAGGAATTAAACGCCCTACTGCTTTCCTCCAAGTTGAAATTACTTTGTTCACGAACGTCCAGCAGTCGTGCGATATGAACGGTAGTGCTGGTGTGTGTGAGAGGTGTGTGTGAGAGGTGTGTGTGTGTGAGAGGTGTGTGTGTGTGAGAGGTGTGTGTGTGTGAGAGGTGTGTGTGTGAGAGGTGTGTGTGTGTGTGTGAGAGGTGTGTGTGTGTGAGAGGTGTGTGTGAGAGAGGTGTGTGTGTGAGGTGTGTGTGTGTGTGAGGTGTGTGTGTGAGGTGTGTGTGTAAGGTGTGTGTGAGGTGTGTGTGTGTGTGTGAGGTGTGTGGTGTGGTGTGTGTGAGGGTGTGTGTGTATGTGTGTGTGTGAGAGGTGTGTGTGTAGTGTGTGTGTGGAGTGTGTGTGTGTGAGGTGTGTGTGTGTGAGGTGTGTGTTAGTGTGTGTGTGTGTGTGTGTGTGGGTGTGTGTGTGTGTGGGGGGTGTGTGTGTGGGGTGTGTGTGTGTGTGTAGGGTGTGTGTGTGTGTAGGGTGTGTGTGTGTGTGTAGGGTGTGTGTGTAGGGTGTGTGTGTAGGGTGTGTGTGTGTGTAGGGTGTGTGTATGGGGTGTGTGTGTATGGGGTGTGTGTTTGTGTAGGGTGTGTGTGTATGGGGTGTGTGTTTGTGTAGGGTGTATGTGTAGGGTGTGTGTGTGTAGGGTGTGTGTGTGTGTAGGGTGTGTGTGTTGTAGGGTGTGTGTGTAGGGTGTGTGTAGGGTGTGTGTGTGTGTAGGGTGTGTGTGTAGGGTGTGTGTGTAGGGTGTGTGTGTGTGTGTAGGGTGTGTGTGAGGTGTGTATGTGAGGTAGGTGTGTGTGTGTGAGAGTGTGTGTGAGGTGTGTATGTGAGGTAGGTGTGTGTGTGTGTGTGAGAGTGTGTGTGTGTATGTGTGAGAGGTGTGTGTGTGTGAGGTGTGTGTGTGTGTATGAGAGGTGTGTGTGTGGGGTGTGTGTGTGTGTGTGAGAGAGGTGTGTGTGAGAGGTGTGTGTGTGTGTAAGGTGTGTGTGAGAGGTGTGTGTGTGTGTAAGGTGTGTGTGAGGTGTGTGTGAGGTGTGTGTGTGTGAGGTGTGTGTGAGAGGTGTGTGTGTGTGAGATGTGTGTGTGAGATGTGTGTGTGTGAGGTGTGTGTGTGTGGTGTGTGTGTGGTGTGTGTGTGGTGTGTGTGAGGTGTGTGTGTGTGTGGTGTGTGTGAGGTGTGTGTGTGAGGTGTGTGTGTGAGGTGTGTGTGTGAGGTGTATGTGTGTGAGGTGTGTGTGTGAGGTGTGTGTGAGGTGTGTGTGTGTGTGTGAGGTGTGTGTGTGTGTGAGGTGTGTGTGAGGTGTGTGTGTGTGTGAGGTGTGTGTGTGTGTGAGGTGTGTGTGAGGTGTGTGTGTGTGAGGTGTGTGTGTGTGTGAGGTGTGTGTGTGTGTAAAGTGTGTGTGTGTGTGTGAGGTGTGTGTGTGTGCAAAAGCACAAGTGATCACAATAATTTCTCCTGTCTATTTCGGAGGAAACTTGTTAGACGTGCCGGGAGTGAAATAGATTGCGTCATCTAAAGTCTCCAGCTTGACGGTAAAACCTCTCGGTGTCTTCCAGGCGTTTGCTAGAGTGAGTGCAATTCCAAAGATGGGCGGTAATAGTCACACGGATTTATGTCCCTCCAATATTTGCTAGCTCAACTGATTGTAGAAAAATTGTTCTTCTAACACTGCCGGGCGAGCCTTTCAAAGTCCCCACCTGCAGCTATGTTGCAGGTGGTGAAGAATCTAGTTTTCTGAAGACAGGCATTAAGAAACAAAACAAAAGCAGGTTGAAGTCGCCGTGAGTTCTGAGAGTAAAGGAAAAAGGGGAATAAATACTGGAAGAAAAAAAAAACAAAGGGGGGAAAAATGTGAGCGATACTAATAAATTTTTAAAATATTTTCTTTCATTCACTTGAGAACAACAGAATAAATGTTAACAATAACTGTACAGTGATCTTGGGAAGGGATATTAACCCCCTTCCCCTCTTGTTATTTATTTGAATTGGTTTGATATTGAATGTGATGTGTAATGGTGATAAAGAGGGTGGTGATGGGGACAGTGGTGGCGGTAACGGTGATGGTTATGATGATGGTGGTAATGGTGATAGTCGTGCTGCTGGTGATGGCCAATGTGTTATATACAAACATCCTACATATAGAAGCTTATGACGACGTTTCGGTCCGACTTGGACCGAAACGTCTCGTTAATAAGCTCCTCTGTGAGGGTGATTTGTGTATTGTTCCAGTCACGGTATTGTGCCTTTCTGTTCTTTAGTTACAGTGTTATTAGTGAGGGTAATAAGAATAGTTATAGTGATACCAGTGATGGTGATGATGGTGATGGATATGGTGGTTTGACAGTGATTGGGGTTATGATCATGGTACTAGAGATGGTGATAATAATACGTCCAAAAAGGTCGAGGAAAATCAACCTTAATGCTGAAGGTTAGCAAGGACTGCAGTGAACATGATCACAACGCCTCCGACCAGTCTCTGGTTCAGTCTATTATCTTTATTCTTAAAACCGAAACATAATTGAGAGGCAAAGCATTTTATTCTTCTATATATATATATATATATATATATATATATATATATATATATATATATATATATAATGTATAAACATTCTCTCTCGGTCCACAGCAGGATTAAAACCTTCAAACTCGGCATCAGTTTGCAGGTTCGAGTCCTGCTGTGGACTGATAAATAATGTTTAATAATTTCGCCTGTTTGCGAATTGTATAGCGTGTGTATGTATATATACACTGTGTGTGCGCGCGCGCGCGTGTACGTGTGTCAACATGGTCATGTGTGTGGACATATTTCAGCGCTGGTAATACCCTCGTCATCTCCAACTGATTCCCACACTCCAAGACTTTATTTTTCCCAGCATTATCTTAACCAGTAATCCCAGTGAGCGATCACACCCATTTAGTACCCTGGATCTCACTTTTAGACAAGACAACACCTATTAATCTTTCGAGCTTTCTGAGTTTCTCTCCATTTTCGCCACTCTTGTTTTATAATTTTTCGGTCCTTTGTTTGAGCTCGAATACCTGTTTTCCCACTTTTTCTTCTCAACTGAGAGCCGTCGTCTGTAAAGCTGAGATCTTTCAATTTAGTCTGTCTCTCTGCATCTATGTCTTCATGTGTCTGTCTGTCTGTCTGTCCGTCTCTCTCTCTCTCTCTCTCTCTCTCTCTCTCTCTCTCTCTCTCTCTCTCTTACACGTCTGCCATGTATATATTAACACCAAAGAAGTGTTAGAAGTGAATAGCAGATGCAAGGAAGTTTTCTCTCAGGGGTCTGGAACAGTTCAGGAAAACTGTGACTTGGAAAAAAAGAATTAGAATGGAGACTAATGATTATTACCATAACAAAGGAAGTGTTGAAGAAGCAAAATCCAAACGAGTTATACAGACGGTTTATTTTTTTTAATGATCTGGATGAGTGAAGTAGTTCAGAGAACTATGGAGCGACTTAGTAGAAGTTAAATCCACACGAGGTTTCTGGAGCACACGGGACAAATAGGTCATGTCAGCCGAGCGAAAGCGTCAGCTCCAGGAGCTGTAGCTTAATACTGGCATGCTCAGAAGCAAATGCGAGGCCTGGTCATGGACCGGGCCGCGGGGGCGTTGATCTAGTAACACTCACGGAAACCAGCACTTCCTCACTAACCTCCTCTGCCTCTTCCTAGTCTCCCCTCACCTATCTTTCTACCCAGTTTACCAGGCTACTCTCCCCACCACTCTTATCCCCTTACGACCTACTATCTAACCTCCCCTCACTACTCTACCAAATAACCTTCCCTCAATCCACACAAACTTCTCCAGCGTTCTCTCACCCCTCACCCCAGCACAAGCCTCCCATCCCCACCACACGGACTTCCCTTCTCTCACCAGTAAACAGACTGAGATATTTTACTCTCATTCGTATAAATTAAGCCCCGCCAAACCAGCATCTTAACGAGAGTGTATACAAGTTCCCCGGACAACAAATCCCGGAGCTTGTGTGTAAATCACACGGAAACGAATTACACTTCCATTAAAACTTGTTCTGAAAAAATCTTAACTAATTTGTCCGGCAAACGATGAGATATATGCCGTTCCTTGTTTTGGAGGACTTAATGTTGGGATATATACATTGGAACACGGAAGAAGATCGAAGCTTATGGCCTAGGCTGAAGGGAAGAGGAGGATAGTATTGGATAGGATCTCACCTGTATATGGTTACAAGGGTAGTCTCTCTGCTGATCTGTATCTACCATGTCTTTGTTCAGGTCTATCAAATTCCTGACTATTCTGATGATACAAAAATATTTCGAAACATCCTTGCCACTTGTATAATTTTTTTTCAACTTTTATGTGTATCTTCGAGTTTGGATTTCTCGTCTCTGGAAAACACTGGGCCTGCCTCCTTTCTCTCGCTCTTTGTCATATATTTGTCAATTTTGGTTTCTCCATGAATTCTGTAAACACGTATTTTGGTAAAGTCTGTATTCTTCATTGAATGTTACTGGTAATAGGAGATACTGTACACAAGAAAATAGTTTATTTTTCCCATTACTCATTACGGTAATTAGTATTTTACGTAAATAAATTCCATAAACTGTTCTCAGAGTTCACTCTGAAGTAGATATTAGCATTTTCATCAATCACATAATACCATTAATAAAATATTCAAAGCAAAAGAACATATTCCACTCGGCCTTGAGTTCTCTACTGTATAAAAACATACATGTGAGCAGTGAGAGGAATATCAAGTAGAACAAAACTTCCTGCTAAGCCACCGATTAGCGCCGTCAGCGGACACCACTCCCACGATCTCTTTAGGCGGGGAAGGTGCCAGAGCCAGAGCTTGCTACCACCTGCACCTCGCAGGACTGCCATTCCCAACAGTCCCCCTGGGGCTGGAAAGATGGCAGACCAGAAGCCTAGCTTCTCATCACGAGCCCCGTGAGGGCGGGGAATAGGGCTAGGCCTGAGGACAGTTGGTCCCAGAAGATGAGAAGGTACTTGTACCTCCACCTATGGCAGACATAGGTCTGAGACACTCCCAAAACAGGGAGCCAAGGCCGGGTCACCATCTGGAAAAGACCCGGACCGGGAGAGTATCGGCGAATCAAGAACAACAACAATAGTGCCATCATGGAACACTCCCATTCGAAGCGCAGCGGGTTCAACAGGCAGTGACACACAAGACCTGAGCCTCTGGTGAGAATGTAGATTTGTGGTCAAGAGTCTATAAAGTTCTGGTGAAAATATAGATTAATTGTAGTAAGGATATGTATATAGTTGCAGTGAGATTGTGTTGATTTAAGACAAGGAGTTGCGGTGAGTGACGAAAGGTACCAGGAATGTATAAAGCCCATTCGTTGTACCTGGGGGCTCTGGTGGTCTGGTGGCTAAAGCTCTCGCTTCACACGGCGAGGGCCTGGGTTCGATTCCCAGCCAGGGCAGAAACATTGGGCGTGTTTCTTTACACCTGTTGTCTATGTTCCCCATCAGTAAAATGGGTACCTGGGTGTTAGTCGACTGGTGTGAGTCGGATCCTAGGACACTGACCTAATCTGCCCGAAATGCTCAGCATAACAAAGGACTTTCTATATAGTAGTATGTCACTGATGTCAGCTAGGCCTGTATACCATGTACATGTACTTGTAGTAAATAAATATATTATTATTATTATTATTATTGTTATTACTAATGAAAAGCGAAAGGCGCTAAATCAGCCAGACTGTGATGGCTATGTTGGCCTTATGGCAGCAACAGACTGACTGGCCAAACAGTCAAAAATAAGTCGGGCCTCAGGCTAGACTTCTAAAAGTGGATTGTCACAGGTAGAGGTGGTGGTAATAGCGCAGGAGTGAACATCAGACAGTCTGCTACCCATCATGGGATTACTAAAGATGTAAATCTCTTATAAAGAGGATAGCGGTCTTCCTTCCTTCTTTAGAGAGACTAACATTCTTCTGGGCGATCAAGTGACTCTTGATGGTGCATCACGGGTGTGATCCCGTGCTGGGGCGTAGCCAGTGTTTACACACGGTCGCCATTACCCAGGCGTCAACACGGAAACCGTCTTTCACCGGCATAAGACAGAGAGACAAAACCCAGCTGTAACCACCCACCTTAAAACTCCGCCTGAAATAACAATTCAGTTTACGTTGCAACAGCTGGCAATACATACTTACACGAGACGCCGCTTCCTACCAGGATCCAATCCCATTCCGAGCTCGGGATCCGAAAACAACAGCACCCATAACAGTATTAAAACCAAATTGCTTTCGTTCCGAGCTCCTGTTATCTGGGGTGCCTGGTGGTCGGGGTGTCAGGTTCCAGAGAGCTCCGTACGACGGCAGCACCTCTGCTCTCACTAGTTACTAATGTACTCCTGAATGGATCACTGTCTCCATTACCACTCTGTGTCCTCATTCTGCTCGTTTTGCTGTTTTTTTTATCCGTTTCTTCAACTGTTTTCCTTTCCTCTCACATTTATTTTCCTTGCTTCTTTATTATTTTTTTTTGTATTAATGTAGCCTTTCGTTTTTTTTTTTTTCAGCAGCTTACAAGCAAATCAAATCAGTACCTAAACGTTGGCAATATATGATAAAATACATTCGTCCCCATACTCTTCCATTGTTTATGAAAACCTGAGTAAATACAATCGTCAGCTGTGAAATTGGTAAATAGGTCTTTTCTTGACACGAAAATGAAAGACAAATTTAATAATTCATTTGAATGAATTTAATGCTAAGAGTCCAGCCTTGATAATCGAAACCTCAAGAAGGTCCATTCCAATCTTCTCAAAGACCCTGGAGATCGAGCTTGATTAAATGCCTAGTCTTTTTCCTTCTAGATCTTGGAGTTGATGTATTCTCTCTTAAATATCCGACCGACACGCGTGCACACCCTCACTTGTCTATTGATACATTACTAGTACGACCTATTGCTCCTCAAGTAAATGATTTCCAAGCTCTTAGAAAGAGCTTCTGTGGAACTGTATCTCTCGTGTCGTGTATTTTAACCTATGTTATTAAATATTCTCTAATCTTAATTCCTAAAATTCATGAAGATCTGATTAGCACTGCTATTCAACAATACCGCAAGGCTAAATTCGCCATTCAACTTCAGTTATATCAGGTAACATATTACAAGTCTCCATCCCTCAATCAGTCGGCAATCGTCTGCAGAACGTCAACGACTCCCCGTGAGCCACCAAAATACAATGAGACTTGTTGCTTGGCACAGTTTCTCTCCTCCTGTACATGAGAGGCAAGAGCCTAGCAATGAGAGTCTTCAGGGACACAACCAAACTCGTTCAACTCTCTACTCGAGAAACATGACTCTTCTCAAGAGATATTAAACGGAAAGTCCAAAGGCATTAGGAGAACAGAAAAGGGAAATACTGAAGAAGCAATCAAATTACCAGCGAGGATATGTATAAAACTAAATGGTATAGTGATACTAAGATGTGGGAAAAAAAAATATTTATGTACAGCTCAGAACATTTCAGAAATGTCCTAAATTTTGCTCACAAATGCCTTTCTCCACAACAGGATATACCTGCTTCCGGACAGGTGTCAACAACAGCAACAACAGCTAAGCGGTCACATCAAAATCAATGATTCCCGGAACCACATTATTAGAATGGAACCATTAAGCGTGTAAGAGACAAATGTATATAATGCATCCACGTCTGTATCACACTACTCGCCATAAAAATGTTTAAACCACCTCGTCATTCAGCCCAGCCCATCCTGTTAACCGCCTGATCAACCAGGCTGTTTACACTAGCTCAGGCTGACCAGGCACCTGTAACAGGGAAACTCCTATTTGCGATTTTGCAGTGCGCCTCTTACGTTACGTGACACCTCAACCATTTGCCTGCTAGTGATATCGCAGAGATCAATTGTGTGTTACTAATTTTCACCAACAATTATAAAAGTCCTCAGCGCCGGATGACTCGTGTGGGTTTGAAGTTTTAGAAAAAAAAAAAAAGAGTTAGCGGTTCACTAAGTTCCATCTTGCATTCTTTAAGAAAACTTAAACGTAAGAACCAGAAATAAATGTTGCTTTAACTCATTTTATTACCATGTCTTTAATGACTCTGATCTTACGTAATTCGTTTTCTTCAGGTTCACTATAATTACCGAGACTTTATCCGACAGGAAATAACCTCTTAAAAATGAGCACATTTCTTTCTCATTATCAGTAAGCTGTCCAGAGTTTGTCTTGATAGGACCCAACTTTTCTCTAATCTTTGTTATATATACTTGGAAGAAATCTTTCGGATTTGTTTTTTATTCTTTTTGCAGTTTTTAATTTCACATTCTGGTTTGGCTTTAATCCTTTTTCTTTATCTCAATAAAGCATAATGGTCTCCAAGGTGTCTCCATAAACCTATAAATTCTTAAAGAAAAAAAAAATGACCCTCTTAGTCATCCATTTTGAATCATTGTTTGATATTTATCTGTATAAAATATTTGCTCTTTGGGCAACTTTAATAGTATTTGGAAAAACATCATGTCTGCAGTTCTCGTTAGTTCAGTCACAACTAGACAGGTGTTCATTAAATTCATTGTAATGTACAGGGCGAGAATCTGGTACATAGTATCTATCATGCCTCTGGACTTTATATTGAACCTTATTATATTTTTTGTGCATGAAATTAATAAAAATTCGTTTCCCTTGTTCGAAGTGTTACCACTGTTAGTGTAATTGATGATGTTGATTTTTTCTTGCATCTTTCATCTATCATAGCTTTCTCTCTACTTTTTTTGCAATTTTCTCTTTGAAAGCTCACTAATTTCTTTATTAGTTTCGAAAAGTATTTCTTTTCAGTTGTTTTCAGCACCGTAATCCCCTTCCTTCCTATGCTGACCCACATCAACAACACAAATTTATATTTGAAAAAAAAAAAAAACTGCGAATTTGCCCCAATCCCATCCACAGTTTTTAAATCGTTAAATTTTCCCTGACCACTGTCAAAAACCAGTTTAAATGTCCCGATAGGCCGCTGACCATCACGCGCGAATTTCAGAACTGGAACATGTCAGCAAAAACAACTTATAATTCCCACTATCATTTAGTAACCTGGAATGATGCATTACTAATTGTCAAGGAGAACGACACCCATAGAAGAAACGTTCTTGAATTTGCACCCATTTGTTTCTCCGGAAGAACAGTTTCTAAACTTCATCTGAACATCTTGCAAGAAAATTTCTAGGAGGTTTCCAGACAAGTCGTCTCATCATACACGCACATCACCTCTACTTCGCCTCGTCACTCTTCATCCCATATCAGGTTTGTTTTGGACATGTTAAAACAACGATGTGAGTGACATGAAACTTCGTCAATAATGGGTTTCTTATAACTGCATTTGTCTCCTTACTACATTCAAGGCTTTTATTTTTCTTAATCCCAACGCAATGGGAATTATTCTCCTCCCACCATCTGGGTAAAACACAGCAACGAGATTGCAAAAAGTTTCGTTCGGTTCTGTGCTTTACCAGAACTTAATACAGCTCACACTTAGCTGAAACATCGTCATTCTAATATATTCATATTAGCGATGACTGGCATTATGGCGAATTGTCCTGATCGTGTCATTCAGGTTCATTCATTCATTCTCTCTCTCTCTCTCTCTCTCTCTCGTAAAATATAAAAATCACCATCGAACTTTTTTGAAAATGCATCGCCTCTTTTGTCTCTCATCGAAGGGTTTTAATACAAATATATAATATGAAAAACACTCATTACCTTATTATAAATCGTAACTAAAATGGGAAACTGTTAATGGCTGCCCAAATCACCCCTTCCCCTCCCCAGTCTATCCTTTCAAAACCCCGGCTTAAACACCCCATCTTCTAGGACAAAAGGTTGGCAGGGATGTAGGGGAGGTGGTGTTTGGGGAGGAGGAGGAAGTGAGGGGGAAAAAAGGGAGGGGAAAGACGACGACCCTACCAGCTGTAGGAAAGATGTCAGCTGTTGCGCAGTTTGACCTCTCAGATGGCTACAGTTGGAGAGGCAGCCGCACCAGCCTGACATGAGTGGAGATGGTCGCTAGTGTGGGCTTAGAGAGTTTTGTCTTCAGTAGATTCAAAGTTTGCTAATTATTTTTTTTTCTGGCCGTGTTATCAAGAGGACAATAGCTAGTGAAGAAGGCACACACTGCAGAACACGCGTTGAAAAAAAAAAAAAAGCTTTCTCGATCCGTCTAGATACTTATCAAATCATGACCAGATGATCCTAGATAAAGTCGTTATCTGCTGTCACCAACAGCACGCCATTAAAATCCAAACAACTGCTATCTGCTATCCATGACACCTCTACTTTGACATCCACACACACACGTGCTGTCATCTAATATAATTTTACTTTGAAATATTTACATTAAAAATTTTCATTTCACACTAACAGGGCGAAACGTTGTCCCAATGAAAGCTTGTTCTGCAACGTTTCTTTCACCGACTTAATCTATTTTGAAACTTTACACATACAGCTGTAAAGTAAATATCAATTAATGCAATGGTTTCAATGAGAGAGAGAGAGAGAGAGAGAGAGAGAGAGAGAGAGAGAGAGAGAGAGAGAGAGAGACCCAAAAAGCTGATAAAAGAAAAAGAGCAGGTGATACCGTGAAAAGGTCAGCCTGTATTGGAAAGCAGTGAATATGCATGATGCAGGGAAAGGGGGGGGTGAGCCACTGACAGGGTAGTGAAAAGGTTCGCTCTATGGAGTATAGTACACGAAATGGAGAACAAAGAGAATTATATTTTTTGTGTAAATTCGTGGTCATGTTATATCTGGTTGAAATTTGGATTCGCGCGTGTGCATGTGCGCGCGCTGAGAGAGAGAGAGAGAGAGAGAGAGAGAGAGAGAGAGAGAGAGAGAGAGAGAGAATCAAAATCAATCGGTCCTCCCCTCATTAGGTGGGGCGGGTATCAGGTTTTAGCGACTGGTTATGATCAAAGTTGATTCTGAAGCTGGGATAGGTATGGAAGGGAGAACAGGACACTCGTCCACCTCAATCGCCTACCTCCCAGAGAGACAGGGGCCAGGAGCAAAGACACAACTTAAGCTACCATATCAAGATACACACACACACACACTAGAGAAAGATATAGTGGAGGCAGGAACCATACATAGTTTTAAGACAAGGTATGATAAAGCTCATGGAGCAGGGAGAGCAGAGACCCAGTAGCAGACAGCGAAGAGGCGGGGCCAGGAGCTGAGTCTCGACCCCTGCAACCACAATTAGGTGAGTACACCTTCCAACATCTCTTCACACCCACACATGCACCTTTATCCAACCCACATACAAAAAAAAAAAGAACACAACTCATCGAAAACGGTGTCTGCAGGTATCCCTAAATTTGGAGCCTTCAGGAAGACCTGCAGCAACACTGGGAAAAGTTTTAATCGGCAGGTCGACAATTTCCTGTGTGCTGGCAGGTCGTTGCTTCTGCGTCAAAATTAACGTGGGATGCCAGTGGTGGTGGGAGAACACACAAGTGAAGGACCCCTGTCCTCTCTACTCTTGCTTCCCCTAATATATCTTCTCCCCTCTCCCTCATCTAGTTCTGTAGTGGTGGTAGCCATGATGGTAGCGATGGTGGTAGCGATGGTGGTAATAGTGGTGGCAGTACTATTATAACTTTTACAAAAAAGAAAAAAGCTTATTGGAAACATGATAGCGAGTGCCAATAAAGAAAGGAAAATTATCTTCACACTCTAATGAGAAGCAAATGATGGTAGGTATAACGAGGAGGAATAGAAGCAGGAAGAAGAGAAACAGCAACAGGATGAGGAGCAGCAGCAGGAAGATCGAGAATAAAAGGATAAGGAGGGTCAGAGAGAGAGAGAGAGAGAGAGAGAGAGAGAGAGAGAGAGAGAGAGAATAACTAATGAGCAACAGAGGCGAGATTACCTGAGGTAAAGAAGAGTATAAAAAATCATCTATCATGAAGTAGTGATTGATGGGGATGATGAGTCTGATAACAGATGATGAATGATAATGTATGATAATTAGTCTTCACTTCTTCCTCCCAGGAGAATAATGATAATGATGAAACACTTGTGAAATGATGAGGGAGATGATGGAAATGAGAGAGATGATGGTAACGAGGATAATAGTAATGAAGTTGATTAAATTAATGAGGAAGAAAGGTCCTAATCATGATAATGATATTTACTGTAATAATAAATGCTTATTTACATAATTTGAAATAGTTGTGACCAGTGAGAGAGAGAGAGAGAGAGAGAGAGAGAGAGAGAGAAGAGAGAGAAAAGAAGAAAAAGAGAAAGAGAGAAAGAGAGAAAGAAAGAGAGAGAGAGAGAGAGAGAGAGAGAGAGAGAGAGAGAGAGAGAGAGAGAGAGAGCAATGTCTGCCTAAACTCCCCAGCTCATCTCTGGGACAATTAGCCTTGAAGGGGTGAAAGTATTGCAATCTTCAGAAATTATTGACGCTGATGAGAGAGAGATGAGAGACGGGATGAGAGAAGGGATAGACGAGGCTTGGCAGGTAGATGGATAGATGAGGGGTGGTAGGTATATGGATAGATGAGGGGTGGTAGGTAGATGGATAGATTATGGGTGGTAGGTAGATGGATAGATTATGGGTGGTAGGTAGATGGATAGATTATGGGTGGTAGTAGATGGATGGATAGATTATGGGTGGTAGGTGGATGGATAGATGAGGGGTGGTAGGTGGATGGATAGATGAGGGGTGGTAGGTGGATGGATAGATGAGGGGTGGTAGGTGGATGGATAGATTAGGGGTGTTAGGAGGGATAGATGATGCTTGGTAGATAGAGCAAAATGAATAGACGAGTGTATAATTTAGTTATTATAAAAGTCAGGTCCGGTAAGAGTGAAAAAAAAAAATGGTTAATCAACTAAGTTAAATACGCGGGGTTTTATTCGTAGATTTTACTCTTATTATTGTTGTAGTTTTTATAGTTAACATGGTTTTCATTACTATTGTTAATACAGACATTATAAACGTTTTTAATATTTTCATATAATTTATGTATTAAGAGGATAATAATACTATTACTACAGTTACTATATATAATAATAATATCAAAGATTACCTTTGAATATTTAAGTCGAAATGAGAAGAATATTTAATTGTGATTCATATATTCGCTTGAATGTTTTCAAGACTAACACAGTGACCTGGTCCACAGTGACCTGGTCCAGTCATATTCATGATGTGAAGTTTCGTGTTGGTCCACTGACTCTCTCAGTAAGCTATTTTAAAGATGAATTGTGTTGCTATAGTGTCACGCACAGTGGTGCTACTGCAATACTATCGCTAGGGGTCAGGGGGTCATGACAACCATGATTTATTTATCGTATGTACTCACTCTCACAGTTACCTATTACTTTACTAAAGGAAATATGTTGCTTGCGTCGTTTAGCAATGAAGGAAGTAATCCTGGCCTCTGTGAAGTATTTTTAATAAAGAAGGAAAGCACACACTGAGGCATGAAAACACACCATTACTTTCTTAAAGAGGTTTAATTAACGTGTAGATCTTGTCTAGAAGTTGGGTTTAGAGTGTAAATAACATGATGGGACTTAAGTCATGAGTTTATACAAGCCAGCAAGTACTTACCCCCTGTCAGCTCACAGTCTACGTTAAACTGCGTCTCTACACAATTGATTCACTCTGCCCACACCGTGGGTACCACGGTGCGACACACGGTGTGGGGGGACAAACATCTTTCGCAATATCTTTAATCTCTCTCTCTCTCTCTCTAATCATCATCGCTCGTCACTTCTGCTTCAAAGGAAATTTTTATTCAAGTTTAAGTGTTCTTATAAGTACATCTTAAGGTTACTTTTGCGTCTATAATGAAACCAGTTTATTTACAGTACTAAATGCAATATTGGCCGTGGACACATAACTGATGCATTTTTTTTTTTGCTGATGTGCTTGTAATCGAGGCAGGTTGGTGACGAGGCCACGTCTACAACCTTAGAGAATTAATATCCGAGTGTGAGTGAGTGAGTGAGTGAGTGTGTGTGTGTTTCTCTAACGGTTCTTGGAATCTATTTATGAAGACTGTGCTCGTAGATATTCCTTTGGTTAGTGGGAAGATGGATGGCAGTGGAGGAATGTTTGGAGGGGAAGAGAGAGAGATTAGTTTATTGGATGAAAGGAGGATGAATGTAGAAATAAGAAAAAGGTGAAGGGAGGAGGCGCGATAAGGAAGAAGTATAGGGAATAGGAAAAAGTTTGATAAAGACGGGAAAAAGGGGAGCGAGGGAAAGGTGATGATAGAGGAGTAGTGGATGCCTCCTGCAGCTGTATTAAGAGGCTGTATCTTACATTATTGAGAGTTAGGGGTAGACAGTAGGGAGACTGGGAGATTCAAAATGAGTGAGAAGAAAGGAAAAATGGAAGGTGGGAGGGGAGGAGGAAGGTAGAAACGAGGAAGGACTAGATGGCGTTAATCCAGCAAGCGCACATCTTGAATTCCAGAACTGAGGTGAGTTAAGCCAGACGTATTGCAAGGAGAGACCCGAAATAGACCAAGGACATCATTACTCTGATCTTGACGCAGCATATACAAGCTACAAGACCATGACCAAGTCTACAATGGATATCTACATTAAGGAAGTGGACAGAGTGTCAGTGGGTGTTAGAAGCGCCTGGCGCAGGTGTGGGAAAATATGTGACGAGGGTCATCAGGTAGGGTCCCCGTAACTGAATGGAAGAGAGCTCAGGTCACAGCTGAACGTGGGTGGCTGAGTGTGGGTGTCGCTGTATCAATACTATTCTTACCAGCAACGTCAAGAACCAGCTCTTGAATAGCGGACGGAGGATCAAGGCTTCACAAATCTTGGCGTTTAATCCACACAGGTTTGGTACTGCACATAAATATAATATAGAGCGAAAGTCATATATTAAGACAGTTGACTGTCATAATATATGACTCCGCTGAGGCTACACAGAATGCAGTGATCCTCTCATCTAGACTCACAAGGATCGTCGAACATTTGATTGATAATAATGTTTCCTGATGAAACCAAGTCCTGCTTCGTCATAACGATGAGAGTCTTGAAAAAGAACGTATAATAAGATGCAGTGTCATGTTTAACAGCCTCACTGTAGCAGCTGTCAGAAGTATCCGTACAAAGGCTTTAAATAAGTCACAGTGAGAAACACTGACAAAATGTAGATGAGAAAACGTTGCCTCTCTACATTCCTCAGGCGGAGGAGGAAGGGGCTTTCTTACACAAGGTCGGCAGGAGGCGCTGTGCGCCACTATGGTGCCGCAGGCGATGCTGGAGGCGGAGACGGTGCACCTGCAGCTTTAAACACGGTGGGTAAACACGTGATACAACAGAGGCTTGAATCGTTCATCTGAAGCTTCACTGTTTCCGATCCTGTTTCATGAACCAGAAGCTTCTGGTTTACTTTGCTGGGTTTAGAGCATATACACTGCAGGAGTCATTACGGCCATAATTCACCTAGAAACTAACATCAATGATACGTTAATTTATAACGTAGAGATTAAAGTAAACAACCGATGATGTACTGAGACATACACACCTGTTTATATACACAGGAGAAGATATTGTTGCCTGTGATACAAACTATTACAGTTGACACGCACGCACGCACGCACGCACGCTCTCTCTCTCTCTCTCACTTCCAAATTAATTTAAAGTTTTATTTTTCTCTGATCATGTTTTAGAAACACTGAATAATCTAGTCCTCCAAACAGATTCCAGTCAAAAGATGACAACAAGAAATTCTTCGCAGATTGTATTCAGGCACTGCTTTACTAGTGTCGTCAGATGTGTCAGTCCGTGTAGTCGTGCTCAGTCCGTGTAGTCGTGCCTCAGTCCGTGTAGTCGTGCCCAGTCCGTGTAGTCGTGCCCAGTCCGTGTAGTCGTGCCCAGTCCGTGTAGTCGTGCCCAGTCCGTGTAGTCGTGCCCAGTCCGTGTAGTCGTGCCCAGTCCGTGTAGTCGTGCCCAGTCCGTGTAGTCGTGCCCAGTCCGTGTAGTCGTGCTCAAGTCCGTGTAGTCGTGATCAGTCCGTGTAGTCGTGATCAGTCCGTGTAGTCGTGCTCAGTCCGTGTAGTCGTGCTCAGTCCGTGTAGTCGTGCTCAGTCCGTGTAGTCGTGCTCAGTCCGTGTAGTCGTGCTCAGTCCGTGTAGTCGTGCTCAAGTCCGTGTAGTCGTGCTCAGTCCGTGTAGTCGTTCTCAGGCGGTAACGAATGAGTTTGCGTTATCGTATTGCTCGTTACCATGGATACACTATATATTTCAACTCGACTGTTTCAGGTGATATATGTGAAAACACTCACTCACCTAAAGTGCACTGGGGATGTATGTGTATAATATATATTACTAAATAAGCCGATCTTGCCGAACAGGCTGACCTCCCTTAAAAATTAAATTTTTCCAAAAATTGTTTTATAGATAGCTAATTTTTTTTATTAACTGATATAATTTTTATTTTTGGACCAAAACTTAGAAACCTCACATAACCTTCTTAAAACTAACAATTTTTTAAAAGTTATATTGTGCTATATATATCATTGGTCAACTAAAATATATTTAGTATTATATTAAATCTGTGATATACATTTTTTCGTTATGTTCAGATCGATTACCGCTGATTTATGGCCAAAACAAATTTTCAATCAGCTTATTTGGTAACGTGGACCCTTGCCAAATAGGCCAAACTGGACGATTCGGCTTATTTAGTACATACATACATATACATATACATACACATACACACACACACATAATATATATGTTTCAACAAGTCGGCCGTCTCCCACCGAGGTAGGGTGACCCAAAAAGAAAATACTTTCGTCATCATTCAACACTATCACCACACTCATACATAATCACTGTCTTTGCAGAAGCGCTCAGATACGACAGTTTAGAAGTTCCTCAAAACTGCCAATATCCCAAACCCCTCCTTTAAAGTGCAGGCATTGTACTTCCCATTTCCAGGACTCAAGTCCGGCTAACTGGTTTCCCTGAATCCCTTCACTAAATATTACCCTGCTCACACTAACAGCTCGTCAGGTCCCAAGAACCATTTGTCTCCATTCACTCCTAATACACTCACACACGCTTGCTGGAAGTCCAAGCTTTTCGAGGACGACCCCTACCCCACCTTCCTTCCCCTACAGATTTATACGCTCTCTAAGTCATTCTACTTTCCAATCTTTCTTAATGACCAAACCACCTCAACAACCTCTCTTCAGCCCTCTGACTAATACTTTTAGCAACTCCACACCTCCTCCTAATTTCCACACTCCGAATTCTCTGCATAATATTTACAGGACATCTCCACTGCCTCCAGCCGCCTCCTCACTGCTGCATTTACAACCCATGCTTCACACCCATATAAATGTGTTGGTACCACTATACTGTCATACATTCCCATCTTTGCCTCCAAGGATAACGTTTTTTGTCTCCACAGATATTGTGGTAAAATTACATTTGTAGAACACCAACAATTTGTACAGGAACACAGGAAATACTGTACTTATCTTTGTTACTGGGTCAGCTTTCTGCAGCTGCATCCAGAAAGTTCCTCAGATGTGACCCAGTGTGTTCTACCGCCACTTTAACTGTTTGGAACAAGTATAGTGAGTATGTGAATAATTGCCCCTGAGGAGCGTATAGCAATATACATTCAGTAACTGAATACTAAACAATACTGGGAACTCACTGGGTTGGGCTAAAAAGCCCACGATTCAAGGGTGTATGATAAATCTGCCGTTAAATCAAATCTACAATTAACTTCTAAACACCCATTATAACATACATCAGTTCCTAACTGCACAGTCATTTGAACATCACAATGTCTAAGAAGACTTACCTGGGTATGTGTATCGGACCCTTAATGTATCACCCGGATAAACGCTGCATTGATTGAAGAATAAGGGTTTTCGCGTGGAACAATGTTCTTTATTCGTTATCCTGGCGTTAATGTTCCCCTTTGCAGGTTGTAAAGCAATCTAATCTATGATGCCCTCCGCTGGTCTGGCTTGCCCTGGGTGTCACCCGACACACAAAAGAAGTGTCGACTAAGAATGTTTCTTTTGCTTGCCAAACTTCTACAGGAAGCAATGCAGAATGCTTAATTTCTTGATGTCTGGGCTTAGACGACTGTGTATGCTATCTTTAACATGGTACTAAAGTGGGTGCAGGATTTTCTTAATTTTACTACTGCAGTAAGAGATCGATTGTCTCTCATTAACCCACCCTAGTTACAACAGTGGTCAGCCGTGACGTATCTTAGAAGGAAGTGGCGTGTCTAGTAACTGGTACATGCTGGTAAAGCATCTGCTTCGAATTACTTGACGCGGAAGCAAACAAGACGCCTCTGCCCTTTCTGAGAGGCTGTCCCTCATGCTGAAAGGGCTGAAAAGGGCTGAAAGGGCTGAAGGGGGCCGATAACCCCCCTCCTGGAGAAATTTCTCCACAGATACCTCAACGCACCACTCACCTTTTTTCCTTCATCAGTTCTATGGTTAACCTCATCCTTCATAAACCCATCCGCTGACACGTCAACTTCCAAATAATCATTCTGAACCAAACGAAAAAATATATTTCATTGTATTTGTTTATTATTAAATTTTTGTAAACTTATCTAAAATATATTTAGTTGGATTAGGCTAAATTTAATTGCGCTTGTTATAATAAGGTTAGGTAAGTTTTCTAAGGTTCTTTTGGTACAAAATTATTATTTTTTTACATTAACATAAATAAAAAAATGTATCTTTAAACGTATAAGAGAACATTTTAGAAAGGACTTAATTTTAAATGAATGCTTGCTAATTGACTAGTTTTACCTATTCGGCACGACACACACACAATAATAAATTATATATATATATATATATATATATATATATATATATATATATATATATATATATATATATATATATATATATATATATATTTCCTATATATATCCACTGAGAGTTTAAGCCATCTCGTAGGAGCTAAAATATTGTTTTTGTTAATACACAGGGAGGGAAGTCTGACTGATCCACTTCAGTCACTAATCCTTAAACCTAAGTGACTTTTATGGCTTGAACCCTAGAACAATCGATAGGATTTAAAATTATGTAACTATCGCAAGGCCAGGGTATTTTGGTCCAATTATGTACGCTCTTCCTTTTGTTGAAAAACTCGACTTTCGAGAGAGGTTATGAGGTTAATCATTCTCACGTTCGTCTACTCCAAGTGATTCATCTTAAGAAAGAACAGGGTTGAAAACTTTTCTTGTTTATACCAGACAATACCACAACAGGTTAAAAAAAATTGCCTTATTTGGGTAGCTGCCTGTCCCTCTAGTCGACGTCTCCACTCAGAAATCAGAGAGCATGAAACAAACTCGTAGTAAATAGCCACTGTTTCAAGGCAGACATTGACAATCTAATATCCAAATATCTCTGAGTAAAAACTTCTGTAACCAGGTGACGTCAGCATGCCAGAGATGAATCATTACGACACGACCCCACACCCCAGAGATCTATTAAGGAAGTAATTGGCTGAGGAACAAATCCAGGTAGGCCCCGCTTTAAAACAGTTCGCTAATACAGCGGTTTTCAATTATACCCATTCTTCAGTTATTCAAACTTCCTACAATAAATATATTCATCACTGATTATGAACTAAGAACGAAAATATTTTAAGGTAAGTAATTTGTGTACTGTACACATGTATAAACATGTTATCAGGCTTTTATATAAATTCAAAGGTGGAAAAAAAAAAAGGGGTATGATTCACTTTACAGCGATTTTCGCTTTACAGCAATGGCCTGGAATTTAACCTGTTGTGTAAGCGGGACCTTCCTGTATACCAAGAGCCTTGTCATCGTTAACAACATACACCACAATGTAAACTATCCGCAGCTCCAGCCTAAGTTATGAATTCACATGTCAAAGTTACAACACACTCCTGAACTAGAGATGCCAGGGAACCAGCAACATCACAGTGTCAACTTACATCACTGGGCATCAACAACAAGGGTGTGTCCGAACAAATGTAAAGAAACTTCCTCATTCACTTCTGACATTTTCTTCTCCTTTCCTTATATTACCTTTACATACCCCATATTTGTTTCCCTTCTCCTCCAGTTCCTACTTACCCTTCTGGATCTCTGTTTCCTCTCCCTTTCCCCGCAACACCTCACTAAAGTACCGAAGAGTATTCTATATGAGAGGCAGCAGGCGAGCTCATGGGGAGGGAAGTGGCAGTGTGGTGTGTCGCATCAGAGGAAGGGGGGTCAGAGATGAGGATGTGGAGGGGGGGTCATTGTTAAGGAAGTGCGGGGTCTGGGATGATTCTAGGGGGGTCAGGGTAGTAGCGGTATGAAAAACAAGGGCCAAGGGGAGTAAACATTGCTTCTTCTGCCTTACTATCATTTACTGCAGGAACATTAACCTCGTTAAGTAAAAGGACACAAATGCAACTAATGTGACATTTATTGTGGCAACGTTTCGCTCTCCAGGAGCTTTGTCAAGCCGTTACCTCACCAGGGTGGACTTAACGAATTATGAATTACCGTAATTTTTTTTTAACGTTTCTTAAATATAGTATCTGTTTCATGTAGTTTTGTCCTCATTTCATTTGTTTTTGTTACTGTTCTTGATTCGAATGTAATAAACCTACCAACTACAGTTATATAAAGTCGTATTTAGAAAACTTTTCCCCTTGCATAACAGACTTCAAGTCAAGTAAATTTATGTCTTTATTAAACAAACTGTCGGTATACTTATACTATTTGTTGCTATAAACTATTATGTTTGCTGAATTTTGTTTTATTGTCGTCGTTTTTTGTTATAAATAGAAAATAAATTGGTGTTTAACATATGTTATTCACGAGGATGAATAAAGAAAACAATTAGCATACAAGCATTTAAGTACACAAAACAAGTAAATAAGAAAAAAATAATTAGGTAAATAATTATCAAGACAATGTACGAATACTTTAAACGTTTTAAATATAAGGATAAAAATAACAAAATATAAGTAAGGTGGAGGCGAGGTCAAGAAGAAGTAGCCTCAATAGTTTCTATGTTATAGGACAGTCCTAATATTTAACCTAGATCTTTTCCCATGGGTCTTTTTTTTATTTTTGGTGTGTGTGTCTATGCATGTGTCTGCATGTGTGTCTCAATTAGGTTATGCAATTTTTTACATCTTTCCTCATCCCTTCTCTTAGGTGTTTACGTAATACAACTTGTCACTGTACTTTGAATTTTTTTTTTCCCATCACTCGTCTCTGCCCTGCTACCTTCCCTTCACACTACCTTTCTATATTCTACCTTTGCACCAGGGACAGGAAGACTATGGAGAAGAGAGTTTTTTGCTGACAAATGGGTTGTGCTAGTGTTTCAAATATTTTCTTTCTCCATATCTTATACTCGGGAACCAAGAATCCGTTTATAATTCTCTACACTCTTGTTAGTACAAGCTGAAACTTTACATTATCGGAAAAAAACAGTAATATGAAATATTAATAATTTGGTCGCCCGGTTCCTAGCCCATGTCCACATCAGAACATCCTCCGACGACAGAGGTATATTGGTAATATACCGATTGCGCACATAGCCAAGGCTGTCCAAGTTCCAAGCCTAGTTCAAATTTATGACCTACCACCATCTACAGAATATCAATCGATCAGATCTCATTTCTGACTGTTATTTTAAACACTTTCTCCATACTTAAATTTCACCCTCCCTCCTCCACCTCACTCCACCGTACAATAAATACATGCTCCTCCCCTTAACATGCAACACCCACCCCTCTGCTCCCTAATCAACATGCATTCCTCTCCCCAGCATCTGTCCCTCTCCACCTTCATCCTAAACACCCGTCATTCTTCATTACCCTCAACATCAACCCGTCTTTCTTCAACCTCCACTTCTCACTTATCTCCTCCCTCTCCCCACTTCCAATCTCTTTCCCTACTTACCTATTCCCTGATCTTTCCTGCCCTCCACATTCTTCCACCTTCAACTTCCCGCCTCCTCTCTCCTCTCACATTCTCCCTGCCCTAACATCTTCCCTACCATGCGTCCTCTCTACCCACGTCTTCTCTTTCCCTCTACCTTCGGGCTCCTCTCCCTCTTACTGACGAACCACTACTGGAATACTTGACGATATCCTCATTGCTCTACTTGAGTCTCCCAGCTCAGGTTGACAAATTTCAACACCCTGTATGAACCCCAACCCGCGTGCAGAATAGGGTAGCATCACACTGCTAAAGTATCCAATTTTGAAAGAAAAAAATCTCTTCATTCTCCCAGACTCGTCCTTTCCATTCTTCTTCTCAACACCTTCCTCCTTTACCTCTTGCCCCATTTCTATCTCCTAGGATCCTCTCTGTCTCCCCCTTCTCCTTTTACCGCTACTCAGCCTCCTCCGCTGCCCGTCTCCGACTAAGGATGATTTAATAAACGTTAGTACAAGGCTTTGGAAGAAGGCGGGAGCAGCGGCTAGTCTAACTCACACCGGCTGCTGTTACTGCAATAAATATCAGAAATCTATAGTAGCCTCGTTGTTGGTGAGATATTACGCGATCTTACTACGAATATTGAGTGATCTTACTACGAATATTGCGTGATCTTAGTAAGAATAACATATGGGGCCTACGGAACCAATATTTTAAATGGCAGCTAGAACGACAGCACAATCACCTCTACCTCCCTTAACTTCACAGAAACCATTATATCCCTTTCAACTACCACCCCATCTGCAGCCACTATTCCCACCACTTCCTCCGCAACTACCACTGAATCCCACAACTACCCCAGCAACAATCTTCAGCTCCCCTACATCACCCTTCTGCATCCACCACTGACATCTTTATTCTCCCCTCTTACCCCTACAATCGCCAAAAATTCTTTACTACCAACATTACACCACTAAAACTTAGAATTAAACCATACATAAGAAATTAAAATATTCTTGACTGGGGGAGTACACGTGACATACAGCTTTAATGGTCATTGTGTATTCGATAAGTTTAAAACTCGATAGCCAGTATTCCTGCATTCCATCTTCCTTCTCTTCCTCGTCCTCCAGTGCCGTCTTTGTGGCCAGGCCTGTGCTACCACTAACTCCGTCCCTATGTTGTAGTTAGTCTCTGGTCTGCCTCGTAGCTACGTTGTTCAAGTGGATTAACCCTTATCTATTATTGAGACATGGGGGGGAGGGAGAGAGAGAGAGAGAGAGAGAGAGAGAGAGAGAGAGAGAGAGAGAGAGAGAGAGAGAGAGAGAAAGAGAAGAGAGAGAGAGAAACAGAGAGAAACAGAGAGAGAGAGAGAAAGAGAGAGAGAGAGAAAGAGAGAGAGAGAAACAGAGAGAGAGAGAGAGAGAGAGAGACAGAGAGAGAGAGAGAAACAGAGAGAGAGAGAGAAGAGAGAGAGAGAGAGAGAGAGAGAGAGAGAGAGAGAGAGAGAGAGAGAGAAGACACTAAGCATCGCAGGGAAATTCTGACATGTACCGTCTGGTAGTCTCTTGGGAGGTGGAGACAAGCCAAATTATTAAGCTAGATAACCCGTACTGTTTACCTGGCCTAACAAGCCTACCTGGAACTGGATTATGCAGGGAAACACAAGCAACACCAACACGGACCTGAGCAACAGCAATACACTCAAATCAAGACAAGTGGTAGAGTGGCGGTGGTTATACAGTGCTTGGAGAGTGGAACGTAATCAAGTTTGATCAAAGGTAGGGGAAGTTCCATTTCCTCGGATCAAAATCCTTTGCCGGTATCAAGGTATTCCAGCTCCCCTTTTAAAAAGGAGGACAAACTCTGAACAGTGTGACATTATCAATAACAAATAAACTAACGTCTCAAAGTTAGCAACAAAATTTACTATTGCATTCACTAGGAATCCTTAAAACCGTCTGAGCAAACTGTAGGCAGCCAGGGAGAGTAACACCAGATCTTTGAATTAACATTTCACCTACATCGACTATTTTCTCTCTCTATGAAGAGTAGAAAGAAAAAAAAATCCAGAGATATTCCACATATTATGCAGGGTATTTCTGACAATTTTTTTTAAATAACTGCAAGCAAATGTTCTTCCGATGGAGCAACACAACACTGGTGATATTAGTGAGGAAACGGGACAAGTATTTCCTGACAAGGATCCTACTTTTATAATGATGACCCGTTAACTGGGGCGTTTGGTCATATGACAAGAGACCTTCCGCTGTCTTACCAATCCTCCCACATTAAGCACACATACCCTTTGATGTAACGACAGAATAATGCCAAGTGTGTACATTCTAGACTTTTAAGATTTATGGTGGTGTTGTTCCCTGATGGGGGTCAGGAGAAATGCTGAATATGTTAATTTCGTGTCTGAGACGTTGAGGGGAGGTAAATAATGAGAATGTTTTGACCCAGCTGGTGCTATTTTCATCAACAGCTGACTACTTAGTCGACCATCACCTCCTGTTTTTCTCTTCCTCTGCTGGAAAATCACCGCGATTCAGGAGAGTTCATATAATTACTTTGTTTTTTTAAATGTTTTTCTTATATATACCTTAAAATTCCCGATTTAAAAGGCTAAAGAACTTGTCCTTCAGAGAAGTCCATTTTGAATTAGTGAAGCTGACAAATTCTCTTTCGGCCTGGAAAATGTGCTCAATATAAAGCTTGTTAAATGTCAGATAATTCTTGACTTTAAACAAATAAATGTATCTATCGATCCGTCCGTCCGTCCGTCCGTCCGTCCGTCCGTTCTCTCTTCTCTCTCTCTCTCTCTCTCTCTCTCTCTCCTCTCTCTCTCCCTCCTCTCTCTCTCCCTCCTCTCTCCTCTCTCTTCTCTCTCCTCTCTCTCGTTCTCTCTCGTTCTTCTCTCTCGTCTCTCTCGTCTCTCTCTCGTTCTCTCTCTCTGTTCTCTCTCTCTCTCTCTCGTTCTCTCTCTCTCTTCTCTCTCTCTCGTTCTCTCTCTCTGTTCTCTCTCGTCTCTCTCTGTCTCTCTCTCTCTGCTCTCTCTCTCTCCTCGTTCTCTCTCTCCTCTCTCGTTCTCTCTCTCGTTCTCTCTCTCGTCTCTCTCGTTCTCTCTCTTCCCTTCTCCCCTCTCGTTCTCTCTCTCTGTCTCTCTCTGCTCCTCTCTCGTTCTCTCTCTCGTTCTCTCTCTCTCGTTCTCTCTCTCTCGTCTCTCTCTCTCCTCGTTCCTCTCTCTCGCTTCCTCGTTCTCTCTCTCGTTCTCTCTCTCTCTCCGTTCTCTCTCGTTCTCTCTCTCTCGTTCTCTCTCTCGTTCTCTCTCTCGTCTCTCTCTCTCGTTCTCTCTCGTTCTCTCTCTCTCTCTCTCTCTCTCTCGTTCTCTCTCTCTCGTTCTCTCTCCTCTCTTCTCTCTTCTCGTTCTCTCTCGTTCTCCCCCTCTCTCTCGTTCTCTTCCTCGTCTCTCGCTCTCTCTCTTCCTCTCTCGTAATAACGCCTTACAAAATACTGAGAGGAACTGATAAGGCAGACAGGGACAGATTGTTTGATAGACAGGAAACAGGAGCACGTGGGCAGAGCAGGGATGTTAGGAAGTATTTCTTCAGCCTTATGGTATTCAGGAAATGAAACGACCTTCATAGCGGAGTGGTAGAAGCAAGATCCATATACAGCTTAACTAAGAAGTACGAGAGGGCTCTATAAGCTAGGAGTCTCAGAACACAGTTGCAGTCAGTGAAGAAGCGGGGCCAAGAGCCGAGATCCGACCTTTACAACCACATATTAGTGAGTGTACACACACACACACACACACACAGCGATGTAGTGGAGGCAGGTTCCATACACAGCTTTAAGAAGAGGTATGATAAAGCTCATGGCGCAGGGAGAGTGACCCAGTAGCGGCCAGTGAAGAGGCGGGTCCAGGAGCTATGTCTCGACCCCTGCAACCACAACTAGGTGAGTACAACTAGGTGAGTACACACACACAGATTAGTGCAAAAGCTGGAGGACCAGGCAGGAATAACAGGGAAGGCACTACAATGGATCAGGGAATACCTGTCAGAAAGACAACAGCGAGTCATGGTACGTGGCGAGGTGTCAGAGTGGGCGCTTGTAACGAGCGGGGTGCCACAGAGATCAGTCCTAGATCCGGTGCTGTTTCTGGTATTTGTGAACGACATGACGGAAGGAATAGAATCCGAAGTGTCCCTGTTTGCAGATGATGTGAAGTTGATGAGAAAAATTCAGTCGGAAGAGGACCAGGCAGAACTACAGAGGGATCTGGACAGGCTACAGGCCTGGTCCAGCAACTGGCTCCTGGAATTCAACCCCACCAAGTGCAAAGTCATGAAGATTGGGGAAGGGCAAAGAAGACCACAGACGGAGTATAGTCTAGGGGGCCAGAGACTACAAACCTCACTCGAGGAAAAGGATCTTGGGGTGAGTATAACACCAGGCACATCTCCTGAGGCGCACATCAACCAAATAACTGCTGCAGCATACGGGCGCCTAGCAAACCTAAGAACAGCATTCCGACATCTTAATAAAGAATCGTTCAGGACCCTGTACACTGTGTACGTTAGGCCCATACTGGAGTATGCAGCACCAGTTTGGAACCCTCACCTAGCCAAGCATGTAAGGAAACTAGAAAAAGTGCAGAGGTTTTCAACAAGACTAGTCCCGGAGCTAGGGGGTATGTCCTACGAGGAGAGGTTACGGGAAATCGACCTGACGAAGACAGGAGAGGGGATATGATAACATATAAAATACTGAGAGGAATCGGCAAGGTGGACAGAGACAGAATGTTCCAGAGATGGGACACAGCAACAAGGGGTCACAGTTGGAAGTTGAAGACTCAGATGAACCACAGGGATGTTAGGAAGTATTTCTTCAGCCACAGAGTTGTCAGGAAGTGGAATAGTCTGGGAAGTGATGTAGTGGAGGCAGGATCCATACATAGCTTTAAGGAGAGGTATGATAAAGCTCATGGAGCGGGTAGTGTGACCGAGTAGCTGCCAGTGAAGAGGCGGGGCCAGGAGCTGTGACTCGACCCCGGCACAAATTGTGCCTCTGATGTTTGGTTGGTTAATGGGGTTTAAAGCCTATCGGCTACAATAGGCAGACATGCACTTCTCGGTGTATATATCTCGTTTCTGATATTCACAAAATTTTAGATAGGAAAATTTTATTAACAAGCATTTTTATCTAAAATCTTGTTTTTATTAATAAGTATTTTAGTGTAGAGGACGAAGTTGATACTCCAGCTTAAATCTTACTGTTGATAATTAAGTTACAAGAAAATTTAGCAAAGAAAACAGAGAATAATTGGCTTATATTCTTAATTAAAAGCTGAACGAGTCTGCGTCGCATAAATATTTAAATACCTCTCATTTTGGGGCCTCACTGTCACCAGCTTCAGACAACACAATTTTTGTGTTCAGTTTCACCAGCTTCGGAAGCAATTCAGGTTCAGTTTCACCAGCTTCGGAAGCAATTCAGGTTCAGTTTCACCAGCTTCGGACAATTCAGTTTTAAAAAAGTTACCTCAAATATTTTTCTCTCAAGTTTAGTTCGATCAAAAAAAATGTGGGTACCATTTTTTCCCACTTTTTACTATCTCCATTAACATAATTATATTTGGTGTAACAATAAGTTCTATCAATGGACTTCGGTAGAGGCAGAATTCATACATTGCTTTAAGAATAGGTATGATAGGGTTTAAGTAGCTAGGAGAGTGAAGCCAGTAGCATCCAGCAGAGGAGCGCGCGGGCCCAGGAGCTGAGACTCGACCCCCTGCAAGCACACTTAAGCGAGTAAGAGGAACGTTCAGTATCTGTTAACGTGATGGTGGTGGGCTCTTGTTCCAAAGAAATGGAGGTGCATTCACCCTCCTCGGATCACATTTGATTGCCTCCCATTTCCCAGGTGATGCATGACATGGGTTTAGCGCTCCCTCGTAAATGTATAATATTTATATTATTAAAAATCAAATTAATATAAACAATGTATATTATTTAAGATAATTATATTTATATTACTTTATGGCGGAAAGAAAGGCAAAGGGGGGGGGAGACACCATCAATGGGAAACGCTAAACCCGTAAGGGTCGCACAGAGGCCTGGGGAGTGGGGGGTAATCACGACTGATCCGAGGAAGGAGAGGATTGCTCCAGATATTTGAATCAAGAGTCCTTAACCCAGCATCAAGGTCCCCCCCCCCCCAACTTCTTACTTTAAGGTCATTAAGATGGAAAACAAGAGAGTACACGAGTACATAAAAGTGAAATATCACATGGGAGTAATCTACAGAAATACTCTTCAAATACTAAAAAAAATCTTACAATATATAATTAGATTTAAGTCTCTTATGTAGCAAAGAAATTATGCAACTTTTTTTTATGGTTATTTACACTAAATTCTTATTACAGAGCAAAATAACCACACTTATCACACAGCTTATTATTCTTATACAAGAATTAATAATTAATAGTAATTAATTACGATACAGTTTGAAAAAAATATAGGTATTTTTATAATTATACATGGGTTTATTATATCATTATTTGATTAATTATTTAAAACTGGTAATTGATTTATCGATTTATTAGTGTAATCGTCTGTAGAATATTAACACAGGAAATGCTGAGGTCGGGATTTCTCGGTGTAAACGAAGTTCATTTTAAACCTTATTTGAGAGAATAATGTATTTTTAGCTGGTTGTGCCTAGGTTACATACATCCTCAATGACCCTCGCGTAGTTGAATCCACCATATCTGCATCAATAACTTACTAGGTACGGGTATAAATAGTACATGGTTTTTAACATAAATAGAAAATGTTGAGATCTATCTGTAACAGATCTAAATAGGTTAATGTATACTTGCCTGTTCTGGAGTATGAATGTTAACCTGATTCAGGCTTACTGAAGCTCATAGTTCAAGTAAACACACAGATGTAAACACACACAGCTGTAAACACACACAGCTGTAAACACACACAGCTGTAAACACACACAGCTGTAAACACACACAGCTGTAAACACACACAGCTGTAAACACACACAGCTGTAAACACACACAGCTGTAAACACACACAGCTGTAAACACACACAGCTGTAAACACACACAGCTGTAAACACACACAGCTTAAACACACACAGCTGTAAACACACACAGCTGTAAACACACACAGCTGTAAACACACACAGCTGTAAACACACACAGCTGTAAACACACACAGCTGTAAACACACACAGCTGTAAACACACACAGCTGTAAACACACAGCTGTAAACACATAGCTGTTTATAAATACACAACTGTAAACAATGTCTCGCGGGATACTGAATCTTTATATATACTAAATCTTGTTACAGTCTAGCAGGAAAGAATTCTATTAGCCACGTCACTTGTATTAGACTATTACAACAAATTTATAGTATCAATCACTAACGCGAGGAGACAGACCGTAAAGATGCAATTGCAATTTGACTGACCACAGCATTATACATAACACCAATGCTTCTCGAGTGATGGAATGCGCCCTGGGAATTAGCGGTAATAAGCGCGATACCGCAACACTAGTCCTCTGCAATTCGCTGACCCTGGTCCATCCTGTCGAGGATAGACAGCACCAACCCGAGTAATTCCCTGGTGTGTTCTGTCCGCTTGAGTCAGACGCATAACACCTTGTTATTGGGTTACTGAGCAGCCACATTTCTTACCTATTTTCATATCTTTTCAAATATTCTTGAGTTATTTATAGTAGATCTAAGTATATATTAATCAACTTAGCATTCAGTAAATACTTTTAACGTAAGAATGGATTATCTGAATTTGGATAAATATGAAAATACAAGCGACACTTATGCCTTGGTAATCACTTGCTGCAACTCTTGGTTTACCCACCAAAAAAAAAAAAAAACATTCCTCCGTAACTCTTTATTTCTGAAATAAATAATGAGTTACAGTGTAGTCATTAGTCATTTAGTCGCTGATCTGTATAGGTAAATAAATTGATTTAGGCTTTTGAAGAGATTTCTGCCGTCAGCTTTGCATAATCGTGAATATCTTTCAAGTCTGCTTTGGTGGCCGGTTGGCTAAAGCTCTCGCTTCACACGGCGAAGGTCTGGGTTTGATTCCCAGCCAGGGTTAGGTTAGGTTAGGTTAGGTTAGGTTAGGTTAGGTTAGGTTAGGTTAGGTTAGGTTAGGTTAGGTTAGGTGGGCGTGATTCTTTACACCTGCTGTCTATGTTCACTCATCAGTAAATGGGTACCTGGGTGTTAGTCGACTGGTGTGAGTCGCATCCTTGGACACTGACCTAATTTGCCCGAAATGCTCTGCATAACAAGGGGCTTTCTATATACTAGAAGTATGTCATTGATGTCAGCTAGGCCTGTATACCTTGTACTTGTAGTAAATAAAGATATTATTATTATTATTAAGTCCACCATCTCCTGGACGGGACTCACACATGTCTGCTTCGTGTATCTCTGGCCGTTCTATACGGATAATTAACCCCATATGCAACCTTAGAATAATTATGATTACCGGGAAATATGCTATGCGTAACAACAGTGAGTAGTAGATACCCGGGAGTTAGTCGACTGTCGTGGGTCGCATCCTGGGAAAGGACCTCGATGGAAATGACCCACAATGGTTATCGTTAATGGATTATTCTAGGATGATAACCCTTTAGGGTTAATAATTAAAATAAACACCTGTATTCATCTATTGATAAATAAATAAATAAACAGTAGTATCACCTCGTCAGGAGCTTCTCGTTTTCTGTCGTCGTCCTGAAGCAGGGAAAACACATATGTATTTTCTATTATACTTCAGTAATGGAAAACATTAATTTATATCCCTATTGTAATGTTTGTTATCTTTATTCATTAATTTCCTTTCAATTAACAATAACAAGAGGAGTGGATTGCTAGAATGTGCTCAGACACACAACGGAAATAAGTCACATTGTTGGACTTGACTGAGTTATCCTAAATTGAACCGACATAATGTACAATTTTTATGATCATAATCTTGGTTTGCCCTGAAGACCATTGTAAAAAAAATGTCATGTACGCAATACAAAAATATACAATTCCTTACTCGAACGAGTTTGCAGGCATTTCTTGTCTTGGAGTTGTCGGGAAGTGGAACAATGTGGAGATTGAAGTGGTGGAAGCGGAATCCATACATAGCTTTAAGAAGAGGTACGACAAGGCTCTTGTAGACATAAAAAGTGGTCTTAGTAACGATGCAGGACCAGGAGCTGTGAATCGACCCTTGCAACCAAATATAGGTGAGTACATTAATTAAACACATACACACATCCACACTTAGAATTATTAACTCACATTTAGGGCTAAGAATGTTGGTCAGTCTTGGTCAACTCATGCAATACTCAGCCTCCCTCCCTAATACTCATCCAATATACAATATTCGACATGGAAACTTTTTGGGGATGGATTTTTTAATTCCGCAGGTCTTTGATGCCCTCCTGCCGATTTTGCCGTCTCTGCCCACGACACGACCAGATGAAGAACCCACAGGTGGGAGGAGGAGGGGGCATTTGTTCCTCCGTTTCTTTTTTCATCTCTTTCTTTCTGCTCTCTCTCTCTCTCTCTCTCTCTCTCTCTCTCTCTCTCTCTCTCTCTCTCTCTCTCTCTCTCTCTCTCTCTCTCTCTCTCTCTCTCTATTTGCATACACTTGAAGTCAGGAGGTGGACAGGTGGTGTATACATTTCAGTGTTGTGTGTCATTCGCTGTGCTAAGAAATTTGCATCAAATTATTGGTCATTAGAGGTATATACTACTGCGTCTTGATCGACACAGGAAGAAGAGGAAATGGAGAAGGGAGAGATATGAGAGGATTAGCATTTTTCGTTCAGATGTTCAATCAATGATGTCCTATCCAGTCAAGGATACCAGTCAAGGATACCAGTCAAGGATACCAGTCAAGGATACCAGTCAAGGATACCAGTCAAGGATACCAGTCAAGGATACCAGTCAAGGATACCAGTCAAGGATTGGTATCCACACTGAGTATATGCACACCTTCAATCCGAACTCTATATTATTTACCTTTTCATGATTATTATCATCTAGGGGGGCGGGGGGACTATCAGCTTTGATTTAACTGCTCTGACTTCTCCAAATCATGCAGTGTTAAGTTGTATGGGATAAACTCGTGAAATATTAAGAACACGACTGTAAACAAACCACGGAACGGGTGAGCTTTGAACCCATGGCGAGTGAGTTGTGAAACTCTAGGCCAGTGCATAAGCCACTCGGCCAGCTGGCTACAGTATTCATCCATCGGTTTAAACCCCACCCGTTCCGTGGTTTGTATTTGATGAAGAGGGACGTTTCGCTCACCAGGGACTTTATAATAAATTGACAGAACTGATAAAGTCCCTGGTGGGCGAAACATCTTTTCAGTAAAGTGCCATAAACACTATTGTGTCTCGTGAAAGGACACATGTCCAACTAATGTGACATTTTATTGTGACAACGTTTCGCTCTCCAGGAACTCTGTAAAACCTTACAAATATTACAGTAAGGACACAAAGGATATACATAGGTAACAAAGTGTCCATGTATTGCTTGTAACGGCTTGACAAAGCTCCTGGAGAGCGAAACGTTGCCACAATAAAATGTCACATTAGTTGCACATGTGTACTTTTACCTAACATATTGTTGTTAATTCTACCAACATTATTACAATATTTTTTTTTTTTTTTTTTCAACAAGTCGGCCGTCTCCCACCGAGGCAGGGTGACCCAAAAAGAAAGAAAATCCCCAAAAAGAAAATACTTTCATCATCATTCAACACTATCACCACACACATACATAATCACTGTCTTTGCAGAGGAGCTCAGATATGACAGCTGAGAATTGTCCCTCCCAGCTGTCACTATCCCAGACCCCTCCTTTAAAGTGCAGGCATTGTACTTCCCATTTCCAGGACTCAAGTCCAACTAAATCAATTAACTGGTTTCCCTGAATCCCTTCACACAATGTTACCCTGCTCACACTCCAACAGATCGTCATGTCCCAAAAACCATTCGTCTCCATTCACTCCTATCTAACACTCTCACACATGCTTGCTGGAAGTCCAAGCTCCTCGCCCACAATACCTCCTTTACCCTTCCCTCCAACCTTTTCTAGGACGACCCCTACCCCGCCTTCCTTCCCCTACAGATTTATACGCTCTCCAAGTCATTCTACTTTGATCCATTCTCTCTAAATGACCAAACCACCTCAACAACCCCTCTTCAGCCCTCTGACAAATACTTTTAGTAACTCCACACCTTCTCCTAATTTCCACATTCCGAATTTTCTGCATAATATTTACACCACACATTGCCCTTAGACAGGACATCTCCACTGCCTCCAGCCTCCTCCTCGCTGCAGCATTTGCAACCCATGCTTCACACCCATATAAGAGTGTTGGTACGACTATACTTTCGTACATTCCCTTCTTTGCCTCCATGGATAACGTTTTTTGTCTCCACAAATACCTCAACGCACCACTCACCTTTTTTCCTTCATCAATTCTATGGTTAACCTCATCCTTCATAAACCCATCCGCTGATACGTCAACTCCCAAATATCTGAAAACATTTACTTCTTCCATAATCCCTCTCTCCAATGTGATATCCAATTTTGCTTTATTTAAATCGTTTGATACCCGCATCACCTTACTCTTATCTATGTTCACTTTTAACTTTCTACCTTTACACACTCTCCCAAACTCGTCCACTAACCTTTGCAACTTTTCTTTAGAATCTCCCATAAGCACAGTATCATCAGCAAAAAGTAACTGTGTCAACTCCCATTTTGCATTTAATTCTCCAAAATTTAATCCCACCCCTCTCCCCAACACCCTAGCATTTACTTCTTTTACAACCCCATCTATAAATATATTAAACAACCATGGTGACATTACACATCCCTGTCTAAGACCTACTTTTACCGGGAAGTAATCTCCCTCTCTCCTACACACCCTAACCTGAGCCTCACTATCCTCATAAAAACTCTTTACAGCCTTCAGTAACTTACTACCTATTCCATACACTTGCAACATTTGCCACATTGCTCCCCTATCCACTCTATCATATGCCTTTTCTAAATCCATAAATGCAATAAAAACTTCTCTACCTTTACAATATATTGTGTTTTATTCACCTACAAAGTTTCCCGTTGCTGTCCGTGCCGTGGCTCTATTGACAGCGCACTCGCCTCACACACTGAGTTTCAGGAGTACAATCCCCGGCACGGGTGGAAACATTAGTTACTTTTTCCTTACACCTGCTGTCCCTGTTCACCTAACAGTAAGTAGGTACCTGGGTGTTAGTAGACTGGTGTGGGTGGCATCCTGGGGGACAAGATTGAAGTACCATAATGGAAAGATGACAGACAGTCCCCGGGTTAGCCACCCAATGAAGATGACAGACAGTCCCTGGGTTAGCCATCAAGGATAACCCAGGAGGGTTATCCTTGGTGGCGTAAAGCGAAGCGCTGTCAGCATCTCGCCCTTTTGAATTCTGAAAATATTATGTCAGTAATAAAGAGTTCTTATGACAGATGGTTTTCGTATTCTTTCTAGTTACACCTACAACAATGTTGATAAAATGGAACCCTGATTACCTCTTATTACTCAGGCGATGTATAATCCTTACATATTTAGCGCTTCCGAATTAAAATGATATTCATATTAACAATAAATTAATAATTACAACAACAATAATACTAATACTAAAAATAATAATAATAATAATAATAATAATAATAATAATAATAATAATAATAATAATAATAATATCTACAAAAAGAATAATAATAATAATGAGATGCTCAGAGTGTGAAAACACTTTTAGCTTATATATTTTTCTAATAATTTAAGAAGCATTGTATAACCCTTACAGATTTAGCGCATTTCACGAATATCATGAAAATTATTAATCATTCAACCTTTCTTACATACACTCGGACCACGTAGTCCACAACACTTAGAGCAACAAAATACCATCATCACTGCAAAATTAAAAACACTTTACTATTCAGAATAATTTATAAAAAAGTCAAGCAAAATGCAATAAAAACGAAGGTAAAGCAATGGAATCTAATATTAATCAGTTAATCCCTTAACATAAAAAAAACATGCAGTAATGCAAATGGAAAAAGGGACAGAGGAGTAGTAACGGAGGGAGAGGCAGACAAAGAAAACAATATAAGAGCAGACGGGATCCAACACACCATAAGTGTCTGAGGAAGATCAAACAAACTGAATAACATCATTGGCACATGTTAAGTTGGCAAACGTATGGATGGTCTTCTGAAATCTAGACAAAATCTTTCAAAACGCTTTTTATCGCATACGTCTGACCATTCCTAGAGTATGAAGCACCAGTACAAAGCCCTCCTCACTTAGTCATACATAAAGCAAAACTCGAGAAAGCCCGAACTTGTGTATCTAGACTGGTGTCAGAGTTGAGAAGAAGGAACTTCCAAGAGAAAGTGTGCGAACTGGAAGGTCAGTAAAATAACAAAGAACGTGAGGGCATATGATCGCAACATACTGAATATTCAAAGTCAAAGACAAGGACTTTACTAGATGATGATCTATATCAAGACCTTGTACAACAATCTAGACCTAGACCTTGTACAACAATCGTACACGTACAAAGAATGTCAATACTGACTGACTGTGAAGTAAAGACGTTTCCCCACGAAGGGTTTTGTTAATCCAATATTCGATTGGCAAGGCTCCCACCGGGCAGAAAGTATCCTTAAGGAAATATCCAAAGTGTTGCACATGCATCTTTCCCCCATAAAATGAAAACACACATCCATCCAAGATACAGAAACACCTGAACATAACACCAGAAACTGACTCCATTCATGAGTTAAAACGTTATGTATAATAGAGCTCCCCCGTCTTCCCCAGCAAACTCAAACAAGCAATTCTTTTACAACCCCATCTATAAATATATTAAACAACCATAGTGACATTACACAACCCTGTCTAAGACCTACTTTTACCGGGAAGTAATCTCCCTCTCTCCTACACACCCTAACCTGAGCCTCACTATCCTCATAAAAACTCTTTACAGCCTTCAGTAACTTACTACCTATTCCATACACTTGCAACATTTGCCACATTGCTCCCCTATCCACTCTATCATATGCCTTTTCTAAATCCATAAATGCAATAAAAACTTCTCTACCTTTACAATATATTGTGTTTTATTCACCTACAAAGTTTCCCGTTGCTGTCCGTGCCGTGGCTCTATTGACAGCGCACTCGCCTCACACACTGAGTTTCAGGAGTACAATCCCCGGCACGGGTGGAAACGTTAGTTACTTTTTCCTTACACCTGCTGTCCCTGTTCACCTAACAGTAAGTAGGTACCTGGGTGTTAGTAGACTGGTGTGGGTGGCATCCTGGGGGACAAGATTGAAGTACCATAATGGAAAGATGACAGACATTCCCCGGGTTAGCCACCCAATGAAGATGACAGACAGTCCCTGGGTTAGCCATCAAGGATAACCCAGGAGGGTTATCCTTGGTGGCGTAAAGCGAAGCGCTGTCAGCATCTCGCCCTTTTGAATTCTGAAAATATTATGTCAGTAATAAAGAGTTCTTATGACAGATGGTTATTGTATTCTTTCTAGTTACACCTACAACAATGTTGATAAAATGGAAGTGAAGGGATCATGATCCAAGGAATTAGTTCTATCCTTACTTTTTCGGAACCCTGATTACCTCTTATTACTCAGGCGATGTATAATCCTTACGTATTTAGCGCTTCCGAATTAAAATGATATTGATATTAACAATAAATTAATAATTACAACAACAATAATAATAATAATAATAATAATAATAATAATAATAATAATAATAATAATAATAATAATAATAATAATAATAATAATAATATCTACAAAAAGAATAATAATAATAATGAGATGCTCAGAGTGTGAAAACACTTTTAGCTTATATATTTTTCTAATAATTTAAGAAGCATTTTATAACCCTTACAGATTTAGCGCATTTCACGAATATCATGAAAATTATTAATCATTCAACCTTTCTAGCTTCCTAGTTTACCTTGATTCCAGGCAAAAGTTATGTCAAAAAAAAAAAATAATGCACAGTGAGGGTCTGACGACACTGGTGGAGCGTAAATTACGAGGGTCGGCGGCCATGACGTAACATACACCAAGCCTCTGACACAGTGGACAATGACACCGTGTTCCTCACGGTGTGAGGATGTATACTGATACCTCCTCACGGTGTGAGGAAAATAAGGGTCATACGGTGAGAGAAATAACTGACATAGTGTGAGGAAAATAAGGATAAGGTGAGAAGATTAATGACACGGTGAGGGGAAAATAAGGTAAAGACTGACACAGTGTGAGGACAAAATCTAAAATATTTAAGCTGAATTAATAATGCATGGTAAAATATTAAGTGTGTAAAAAAATATAATAATGATTATTATTCACATATTTTCAGACCACAGAGACGGTGAACGACAGCCAAACACAAACACAGTCAAACACAAACACAGTCAAACACAAACACAGTCAAACACAAACACAGTCAAACACAAACACAGTCAAACACAAACACAGTCAAACACAAACACAGTCAAAGACAAACACATGCAACACATAATAAATATTCATTGCCGTTGAGAGTGAAAATGCATGAGCGATGTTTTTGCTATTCGCATCGAACAGCCAGACATAAGCCAACCGTCTCTTATAACTTCGTTATTGCCGAATAATTATTAGAAAATATAGGTTAATATACCTTACCCTAGTAAAGTTAACCTTAACCCCCACCTCGATGCCATGCACTCGAAAAAAAAATGTGCAGGATCAAAAGAGAATTTGCATTACTTCTTTGAGGACCCCCAATGCAAAGACAAATCAAAACTGACCCAAAATAAAGGCATAACAATGCTGCAAATATCAGAACTTTCAGTTTGCAAGAAGACAGATATTGTGCTTCCCAAATATCGGAGAGGAGCGTTGTGACAGTGTGGTGTAGCAAACATTAGCGTGGGGATGACGGGTGGCCATCAGGTGTAATGGGGAGGAGTACCACGATCCTGTGTGGCACTCAGAGTGTAGCACCTCTGAGGGTGTGCTGGGAAGAGGAGGAGAGGTGCCTGAAGAGGGGACAGGTGGGAGGGGAGGAGATGGCCGAATAGGTGAGAGGAGGGAGGGGAGGAGATGGCCGAGGAAGGAAGGGGAGGGAAGGAGAGGGAGAGGGAAGGGAGTGGGAAGGTGAGGGAGCAAGGAAGGAGGAGTAGGGAGGAGTGAGGGTAAGAGAGAGATGGAGGAGATGCAGAAGGAGAAGAGGAGAAAGGAGTAGAGTGAGCGAGAGAGAGAGAGAGAGAGAGAGAGGAGAGAGGAGAGAGAGAGAGAGAGAGAGAGAGAGAGAGAGAGAGAGAGAGAGAGAGAGAGAGAGAGAGAGAGAGAGAGAGAGAGAGAGAGAGAGAGAGAGAGAATTACAAGGGTACATGGGAAAGTCAGATAACACAAGACCTTAAAGTCTACGTGGAGGTTATCTCATGAACACTCGAGTTCTCTGTTCACTCTTAGTTTACTAATTCAGTTATTTTTACATTTTCTCCCACTCACCATCCTGGACATATTTGGATATAGTTTTAACATACACTCGGACCACGTAGTCCACAACACTTAGAGCAACAAAATACCATCATCACTGCAAAATTAAAAACACTTTACTATTCAGAATAATTTATAAAAAAGTCAAGCAAAATGCAATAAAAACGAAGGTAAAGCAATGGAATCTAATATTAATCAGTTAATCCCTTAACATAAAAAAACAACATGCAGTAATGCAAAAGGAAAAAGGGACAGAGGAGTAGTAACGGAGGGAGAGGCAGACAAAGAAAACAATATAAGAGCAGACGGGATCCAACACACCATAAGTGTCTGAGGAAGATCAAACAAACTGAATAACATCATTGGCACATGTTAAGTTGGCAAACGTATGGATGGTCTTCTGAAATCTAGACAAAAACTTTCAAAACGCTCTTTATCGCATACGTCTGACCATTCCTAGAGTATGAAGCACCAGTACAAAGCCCTCCTCACTTAGTCATACATAAAGCAAAACTCGAGAAAGCCCGAACTTGTGTATCTAGACTGGTGTCAGAGTTGAGAAGAAGGAACTTCCAAGAGAAAGTGTGCGAACTGGAAGGTCAGTAAAATAACAAAGAACGTGAGGGCATATGATCGCAACATACTGAATATTCAAAGTCAAAGACAAGGACTTTACTAGATGATGATCTATATCAAGACCTTGTACAACAATCTAGACCTAGACCTTGTACAACAATCGTACACGTACAAAGAATGTCAATACTGACTGACTGTGAAGTAAAGACGTTTCCCCACGAAGGGTTTTGTTAATCCTATATTCGATTGACAAGGCTCCCACCGGGCAGAAAGTATCCTTAAGGAAATATACCAAGTGTTGCACATGCATATTTTCCCCATAAAATGAAAACACACATCCATCCAAGATACAGAAACACCTGAACATAACACCAGAAACTAACTCCATTCATGAGTTAAAACGTTATGTATAATAGAGCTCCCCCGTCTTCCCCAGCAAACTCAAACAAGCAATTACACAGACGGCGGGATCACCCGCCTGTCATGGCCTCCCCTGCGTATGTCATTCACACTATACGCATGACGGAATTATTTTTTCCCTAAGATGCACGAAGGAAAACTCATTCTTCAGAGGTCGACACCCGAAAAATGAAAACAAGCAATCAGTCTCTTTGCCAGCCCCTAAAAATATTAAAACAAGAGCATGATACTGCATTTTTCAGCACTAATTAAAGTAATGGCCATCGTCTAGTTATGAACTTCACTTGTTTACGAAGATATCACTTCAGTGCAAATTCAAAACGATACAGATACACAAGAAAATATTCTCTAAATAAATTTACGAATTAATTATCTAAAAAATCCTCACCTGAGATGTAAAACCTGAGAGGCGGAGAGAAGCGTCACGGAGTTTGTGCCAAAATAATTCTCTTCTTCTAGCTGCTACTAATTTATAAATGTATTAAAACGCAGTGCAGTATGTCCAGGGGCGAGATTTATCCAAAAGAATTTTTTGACCTGCCACTGACAGCGCTGACCGATCCACCGTGTTATTCTGCATTATATAACCAAATAAATTTGTTTACCCTCAGCTTTTTAGGGGACAATTTTTGTTACAGGAAATAGCGGACATTATTTTTGTAAATTTTGAAATCCAATCTGCAAATAGGTATCAACCTTTAGATAAATTAGCTGACACTCTAGGGCTTATAAATTCACATTAATAAAATAATAAAGTTCAGTTTCATGCATGGATGATATTCACATCCTAGCTAAAATCTGCTGATATCCACCAAAATCTATAATATGCAGTATCTACCAACACATAACATCAATCAATACTTTCCATAAAGCATATAAATGAAATGATTGCTGCAAATGACCTCCTCGACAATGCTAGGCAGATGCTGTTTAGAGTAAAACAAATTCATCAACACATCCATTAACTCTACTGATGATTAATTACATTAGGTTACTTGGAACTTTGTTCCACTCTTCTACAACTCCAGTGGAAGGCTTTCATTTTCCTATACCTTCTTTAAAACCTATACTTAGGTGTTTGAACCATTGGAAAATGTTAATATGTATTTTTATATGCAGAACAACCACTGTGAAAAAATAGCGATATTCCAAGCGTTTTCGTGACTTCTCACATTATCAAGGAACTATCATTATCATAGTTTCTTGATAATGTGAGAAGTCACAACGCTGGAATTTCACTATTTTTCACAGTGGTTCTTCTGCGCATACATATACATCTATATATATATTATCAAGGAACTATATATATATATATATATATATATATATATATATATATATATATATATATACATATACATCTATATATATATTATCAAGGAACTATATATATATATATATATATATATATATATATATATATATATAATATATATATATATATATATATATATATATATATATATATATATATATATATATATATATATATATATATATATATATATATATATATATATATAGGATGGGGTCCACCTCTGGTGTGAATTGTGGGTCCCATAGCCTCGGGAAGTGGATAAAAAGGCTTCAAGGAAGAATATTTAGATGTCTTTCTGAAGCCATTTGAATATTCCACTTCCCCTACCACCATCTTTTATTAAATATATATAAAATTTATTTCAAGATACAATACATTGTCAAAATACATTAACAAGGATACAATAGTGAGTAAAACAACATAGATGACAACTCAGAGCTACATGTCAAATACTTCGTCCAGCTCCCCGGTAGTGGGCCGCGTGCCCAGAATACTGCAGGCATTTCCCTCTGGATCGCAACACTGAGTCTCTGAAAGAGGAAGCTGGTCGCCCTGTGGTCCTTGGTTTCTATGATGAGTTTTCCACCCAGCTCCTTGAGAAACTTTAGAGCACACTTGCCCCATGCTCCATGGGTCTCCGACCCTATTGGGATGAAGTTATAGCAAGAGGGAAGGTCTTCATATTTGCGGGTCTTCTGGGTCTCCCTGTGGCTGGCAGCTCCACCCCCTTCGGCTAAGGAGTGTGGCAGGTAGGTGTCTGCCAATGTGGCAGCACAGGTGTAGTCCCAAGCAATCTGCTTACCATCCTTCCAGGGTAGCATGGTGGCTCCATCAGGACGCTTTTGACTTCCATCAGACCTCTGCACTTGGGGTTCCCGTTGAGCTGGGCAACGGGCTGTGGTGAGGCTTCTCTTTATGATGTCATTGACCTCCTCATGTCTAGCATACTTCCCTTCTGATGTGTGACACACTAGACCATGAAGTCCGAATTGATCAGCCGTCGCCCTGCCGCAAATACACCTATGTTCGGTGAGTATGGGGGCGGCTATGCGAAGAGCAACACCAATCCGAATGGCCTGTGGGTCGAGTCGAGACCCCAGAGAGGAATTGGGAACAGCTAGAAGGAAATCTCCTGAGTGTGGTGCCTTCACCGCTAGGAGACGAGCTTTGTCCTTTCCTGAAGCGTTGGTGAGCATTGTGTTGGCAATTTTTTCCATATATATATATATATATATATATAGTTCCTTGATAATATATATATAGATGTATATGTATGCGCAGAAGAACCACTGTGAAAAAATAGTGAAATTCCAAGCGCTTTCGTGACTTCTCACATTATCAAGAAACTATGATAATGATAGTTCCTTGATAATGTGAGAAGTCACGAAAACGCTTGGAATATCGCTATTTTTTCACAGTGGTTGTTCTGCATATAAAAATACATATTAACATTTTCCATTGGTTCAAACACCTAAGTAAAAATGTAAAAAAAAGATCTGTTAGGGGGTGGAAAATGGATCCCTTGCTGAAAATCATTAACCAAATAGTTTCACCAAGGTGATGTCGAATTGCATTCTCTGTTTTTATTCCAGTATTCTTTCCACTATTGAGGTCAGGCTGAAAAAATGTGGCGACTGCAGTACGTGTTTATCATTTTGTAAACAGGTATCCTCGTACTGGGATTTCATACTGTTTTCTCATTTCACATTAATGTACAAATATAAACAGAATATGTTTGCTTGTGAACCCTTGTAACTAGTGGCTGAAATATTACGTAATTTCTTATCCTTAAATTCTTGTTTTAGTGACTGTATTTTTACGATTCATACATCTGCATATTCGGGAAAAGCCCTTGAGATCTGTTAGAGATTTTATATCTTTCATTTTACTGCCCCTGATGAGGTGAATGTTGCAAGGGAAGACCTTAGACCTCTCTTATCCGGTTGGAGGGGACTTACAGATTTCTATTCTTGAAATTTAACTGAAATATAAAAAAAAACGTAAATTTATCTTTGATAGCGTGTGTAATTACTTAAAAAAACGCTTGTGTACCCATACTAAAAATCACAAAAGTGCTTACCGCATTGTTCGAGAGACAGTAAAATGTTATACGTTTATCTGCTCACAAGGCCTTTGAGAAGAAACTGTAGATGTGATAATAAAAGTTTAGGGAAGGCAGACAGCTGACGGGTAACAACAGATAGTACCACGTTGGGTCCAGTACCAGTGTCGGGAAACATCTGTAGAAATTAGAGTCGTTCACATGCAGATGACCTCAAAAAGATGGAAATTCCATCTCAAGGGAGGGAACTTTAATGATAATAAAAACTTCCTAATGCACATATTTTATTTTTCATTTGACAATAGAGTAAACTCTTATCACCAGCGTTACTTAGCAAATTCTTATCTTGTATCTGAAATCTAAGTCGATATTTCACGTGGCATCACAGGAACTTCTAATAATTATGTTAGAAAAATGCCTTTCAAAAATATAAAATTATCTTTTGGAAGAGGAGTATATCCTTGATAAATTTCAAAGAAAACTTATTCGTCTCATCAATAGTTCCTGTTCATGTAGACTTACGCAATACTCGCAAAAACTGGTTTCTGTTGCCAGTCCAGGATAAGATTTTCTTTGGGGAACAAACTAAGGTCATGTTTTTCTCTCAAAATTGTATTTCAGTCTTCAAAGAGGAGCGTGTGCAGACGACAGATACTTAACACTTGACTTCACTCAGAATGTAACACTTGACTTCACTCAGAATGTAACACTTGACTTCACTCAGAATGTAACACTTGACTTCACTCAGAATGTAACACTTGACTTCACTCAGAATATAACACCTGACTTCACTCAGAATATAAGACTTGACTTCACTCAGAATATAACACCTGACTTCACTCAGAATATAACACTTGATTTCACTCAGAATGTAACACTTGACTTCACTCAGAATATAACACCTGACTTCACTCAGAATATAACACTTGACTTCACTCAGAATGTAACACTTGACTTCACTCAGAATATAACACCTGACTTCACTCAGAATATAACACCTGACTTCACTCAGAATATCATACACGGATATATCTATTTTTACTTTTGCATCTGGCTAGTCATTATTAAGTACAGAATTTTGCCTATGTGGTGTTTTGTTCTAAATAACAACAAAAAAGAACGTAATATCTCTAAGAAAATTAGTCTAACATCTTTTCTGTCACTGTTTATGCTGATTTTTTTCAACGCAATATCCAGCGTAAATTTCTGTCAGTTATAAATCTTGCGAGATGAGGTGGCGATGTTATGATGAGTGGTGGCGATGTTATGATGAGTGGTGGCGATATTATGATGAGTGGTGGCGATGTTATAAAATAAACAGCTCTTGAAAATATTATAATAAATTGTGACATCAGTTTACTTGCCACAAAATAAAATTGTTACATACTGTTGTAGGGTAAGACTACAATTGTTTAGCACTATCCAGCATGATAGGCTCATTTTAGGTTAGATAAGATTCGTCAGGAAACAAGACAATTGTTTCCTGACTCTGGTCTTGGTCATATGATGACCCACCACTGGAGCTCTTGGTCATCTGACCCAAGATTTGACCTGGATTACCGGTCCACCCCTTTAAAACTGATAGGGAATAACAGTAACAACCAGATACTGCAGGACGAAAAAGGTTCACTATTTACGCTAAGGCTAATATGTAATAAAATCATTGGTAAAGGATTCGAGAGGAATCAAAGTAACTTTTTAACATTTAAAAACAAGTCATGTGTATTACGTTGTTAGAAAAAAAATCTCAGAAGATACAGCTGCTAAAAGAGGAAATTCAAATATGTTACACAGTAAGAGGCGTCGATATACACGGATGGCATGTGAGAAGCAGGAGTAAGTAATTAATGCAGGGAATGAAGGGAAACTCCATAGGTGGAAAAAAGATGGTAGAGAGAATTTGCAGAGCTAGTTTTCATTCTGACGATGTTTTGCGGAGTGCTGAACTTCATCATGTCATGATTTCATAAATCTCAATGCAGAGATCAACATTGAATAAAAACTTGTTTTGCAAACAGTTTTTTTTTACCATACTGGTGGGCATCAATTGTAAGAGAAGATAAGACAGTGAACTAAGTGATATTTGAAAAAAATTGGCACTTTACTGACAGTACTCATTTATGGTATAGTAAAAATAATGAAATAATCCATGGTGGGCTAATGAGAATAAAGAAGATTTCTCTAACAACTAAATGATGATAATAAAACCAGAGACAATCATCGAAATGTGACTAAGTGAATAGCCAGTTAGTTGTGATAACCCACTAATGTTGCACAAGATATATTATCTAATGGAAGTTCCTGACACCACTCGTGTACAGGATAACATTAGTACACATGTACCATACCCTCCCCATGTTACTCCCTCTTCCTCACGTATCTGTAGTCACGCGTTTTCTATTGATTTCTTTCCCTACACACATGATACATACACACATAATGCATACATACATAATGCATACTTGTTGCATCCGGTATTTACTGACCGGGAAAAAAGAGAACAAAATTAATTTTGGAATTAGAGGTAGATTCGAATATTCTACATTTATATGTACAATTTCAATAAGAACATAAGAAAGGAGGAACACTGCAGCAGGCCTGTTGGCCCATACTAGGCATGTCCTTCACAATCCATCCCACTAACAGGATATTTGCCCAACCAAATTTTCAATGCTACCCAAGCAATAAGCTCTGATAATTCTATTTACCCATGTGCAAGTCCCACTCAAATCCAACCCCTCTCACTCATGTGTTTATCCAACCTACATTTGAAACTACCCAAGGTTTTAGCCTCAGTAACCCTACTAGGTAGACTGTTCCACTCATCAACTACCCTATTTCCAAACCAATACTTTCCTCTATCCTTTCTAAATCTAAACTTGTCTAATTTGAATCCATTACTGCGTGTTCTCTCTTGGAGAGATATCCTCAAGACCTTATATATATCCCCATTATTAATACCCATCTTCCACTTATATACTTCGATCATGTCTCCCCTCATTCTTCGTCTTACAAGTGAATGTAATTTATGGGTCTTCAATCTTTCTTCATACAGAAGATTTCTAATGCTATGAATTAACTTTGTCATTCGTCGCTGAATATTTTCTAACGAATTTATATCCATTCTGTAAAATGGAGACCAGAACTGAGCTGCGTAATCTAGGTGAGGCCTTACTAATGATGTATAAAGTTGTAGTATAACCGCTGGACTTTCTTCTTGATATAAATCCCAGTAATCTATTTGCCATATTTCGTACGCTTAGGCACTGCTGACTTGGTTTAAGGTTGCTGCTTATCATAACCCCCAAATCCTTTTCGCATTCTGTACGGCTGAGTTCAACATTATTAAGCTGGTAGGTGCTAGGGTTATGAACATTCCCGAGCTTTAGAACTTTGCATTTATCTACATTGAACTGCATCTGCCACTTTTCTGACCACGAATTCAGTTTGTCTAAATCCTCCTGAAGTTCCGTGATATCTACGTCTGAATCGATTATCCTACCTATCTTCGTTTCATCAGCGAATTTACTCATATCACTAGTAATTCCCTCGTCAAGGTCATTTATATATATTATAAACAACAATGGGCCTAAAACCGATCCCTGCGGAACGCCACTTGTTACAGATCCCCACTCAGATTTAACCCCATTTATGCACACTTTCTGCTTCCTATTGGTGAGCCATGACTCGATCCATGACAGCACCCTTCCCCCAATGCCATGAGCAGCCACTTTCTTTAACAGTCTCTCATGTGGTACTCTATCAAAAACTTTACTAAAATGCAAATAAACAATATCGAATTCTTTATCATGATCAATGGCCTCAAAAGCCTTACTGAAGAAAGTTAATAAATTAGTTAAGCAGGAATGGCCCCTGGTGAATCCATGTTGAATATCATTAATCAAATTATGCCTATCGAGATGGCTTCTTATATTATCAGCTATAACTGACTCTAGTAATTTGCCAACAATTGAGGTTAGGCTTATTGGGCGGTAATTTGACGGTAACGACTCGTTCCCTGCTTTAATTAAAAATAGGAATTACATTAGATATCTTCCACACATCAGACACTACACCTGTTTGAAGAGATAAATTAAAAATGTTAGTTAAAGGTTCACAGAGTTCCATTTTACATTCCTTAAGAACCCTTGAAAAAAGCTCATCAGGACCGGGAGATTTCTTTTGCTTCAAATGGTCTATCTGTTTGATAACCATTTCGCTAGTGACTGTGATATTACATAATTTATCTTCTTCAGGCCCACTAAAAAACCTAATTATTGGGATATTATTAGTGTCTTCCTGAGTGAAAACCGAGAGAAAATAATTATTAAAAATAGAGCACATTTCATTCTCTTTGTCAGTAAGATACCCATAGTTATTTTTAAGGGGACCTATCTTATCTCTAACTTTTGTTCTATACACCCGTTTTGCTTTTCTTATACCCTTTTTAACGTCCCTCTTAATGTCAATATACTGATTCATAAGATGATCCTCACTCTTTTGATACGCCTATAAATTCCTTTCTTCTGCCCTAAAAGATATTTGAGCCTACTATTCATTCATTTTGGGTCATTTCTATTCGATCTAATTTCTTTATACGGGATAAATGTTCTTTGGGCAGCCTGTATAATGTTCAGAAAGCTGTCATATTGATAGCTCTCTTCGTTACCCCAGTCCACAGATGATAAGTGTTCTCTAAGCCCATTGTAATCTGCTAAGCGAAAATCTGGGACCGTTACTGAATTATCCCTACTATAATACATCCATTCAATGCTAAAGATAATTGACTTGTGGTCGCTTGTGCCGAGTTCCTCTGTAATTTCTAAATTATTAACAAGGGTTTCCTTGTTTGCCAGAACCAAGTCAAGCAGGTTATTTCCCCTTGTAGGTTCTGTCACAAACTGCTTCAAAAAACGATCCTGAACTACTTCTAAGAAGTCGTTAGATTCTAAATTCCCAGTCAAGAAATTCCAATCAATCTGACTAAAGTTGAAGTCTCCTAGAATTACTACGTTATCGTGCATTGTGGCCTTAACAATTTCCTCCCATAGTAGTCTTCCTTGGTCCCTACCTAAGTTTGGGGGACGGTATATCACACCTAAAATCAATTTTTCATGCCCCTCTGAAAATTCTATCCAGACAGACTCTGCATGTGTTATTTCAGACTTTATTCCCGTTTTTATGCAACAGTTCAAGCGATCTCGGAAATACAGTGAACCCCCACCCCCCCTTCCCGAAACTTCTGTCTAGTAAATAACTGAACCATTCTCTAGGTGAATTTGTTTATTCTTTTCCCCTCTTATATTTAAATGAAGTCGAACTTTCATGCCCATGTCTCACCTAACTTTGTGTTCCACCATTATAATTTTCAAGTCCTTCTCGTCCTGAACAAAATAGATCTTAGCGCAATACTTTCAAAGTGGTTTATAAACATTTAGGCTTTCTGCAGCCATTTTTTCTTAGAAGATATAAACTGATTCTTTACTTATCCTGTGCTGGTAAATGAAGACCACTTTTGTTTTCCTCGTTCTAATTATTGAAGTAGCTTTAAAGGCTATATTTGCATTTTAAATAATAATTATGTTTATTGATGATTAATCTCTAGTTACCCAAAGAGAATTATGTTATGAAAAAACCTGCGGATGTCCTACCTTGTCCAGTTAGTAATATATCCTGTAAGCCAACAAATGCCTAGTGATCTAAAATAACCTAGAAACAGCACTTTTCTTCACAAGATGAAAATTACCCTTAAAATAATGAAGGTAATTTCAGGCATTCACTTCTTTTTCTGTACTTAGTGAAGCAGAGGGAGCTAGTGCTCTTATCAGTATATAAAAAACTCCCATTACACCATTTATGTGTCAATCTTATATAAAAATATTAGACAAAGAGTCCCACTCGTTATTGATGGCCAACAAACAGTCCAGCTGCGAATGTCCCATTGCAGAATGGTGTATAGAAACATGCTGCTGCAACCTCCACCAGGAGATAGCTCAACTTCAAGCTGTGATTGCATATCACTCTGGGAACTTCATCCTAACATTTCCCATTTCGGCAATGGGAACACCTCTAGATTAGAAGCCACTCCACATTGTAGTGGCTCTTTGCCCTGTTGCCCCAATTCAGACTGAATATGAGTGTATTTGCAGCGATGTGCAAACCAACCATTATGGTCTACATGACCATACAAGACACAGTGAAGTCAAGAACATCATCAAAACGAGCTTCACTTCGGCTGGGAGTCTGGTAGCCAGCAATCCTAGTAATCCCGCTATCTTGATGGGATCATCATCTATTCTTGGTATGTTGGATGTTCACTATTTTTTTCAGTGGTTGTTTTGCATATTGTGATATCACCTGTTTACTATGATAGATATAGTTCTTCTTCTCTCTCTCTCTCTCTCTCTACTATATATCTCTATATCTCTATTATACGTTTCTATTATATATTTATATTATATTTTATCATAATCTTATATATCTATCTATCTTTATATATATATATATATATATATACGTATTTATATATATATATTCTGGATTATAAACTGGCTGGGACTCATATAGAAGAATAAGTCCTTTCAAAATCTTCTTATACTGTTTGATATATTTTCTTTCTATTATGTTATGTGAATTATATTTTGTACAGAGATACTTTGAAAACCACCTAACTTGTAAATATCAACGCATTTGAATTTAGCCCTAACCGAACTGAAATATTAGATGTCATTTCTCTAATAACTAACTAAAAATGAATATCTCTTTCTTCGTTATGTTCAGTATGATTATGGGAAATTAATATGCATATCACATGTATTCGCTTGTACTTATATGGATATAGCTCTCTTTTAATAATCGCAAGTTATACCTAATCGAGACTATATATATATATATATATATATATATATATATATATATATATATATATATATATATCATGCCGTATATATAAAACTGGACTGGGGACCCTCATATTCAGAGAAGAGAATAAACGTATTTCAGGGAAAACTCAAGGTTCTTCCCGGAGCTGTTTGAATATTTTCTTCTCCTACCACCCCCTATATTCTATGTGAATTTTTTTAATAGACAGAATACATTGACAGAAAACACAAACATAAAAACATTGGTACAATATATCAAAGATTATGAATCTCCTCCAGCTCCTCCGAAGCCGACGGGAGCCCAGTATGCAGCATGCATTTCCCGTCTGGATGGCCACACTGAGGAGCTGGAACATGAAAGTGGCTGCCCTTGGGTCCATGGTGGTGTCGATGAGTTTGGAACCCAAGGTCTCTGATCCCACTGGGACAAATTAATACTGTTGGCTTATGTCCCTGTACTTGCCGATCTTGTACTCCTTCCTGTGATCATCAGCTCCTCTCTGTTGACGACACTGTGTGTCAGCGAGCGTCGACACACAGGTATAGTCCAATGCTAAGAGCTTACCATTCTTCCAAGGATAGATGGTGATCTAGTAGGGGTGGTTTGCTGGGTTGTGGGTATTGTTGGCTGCTAGTGATCGGGGCTCTTCCTCGGCAGGGCATCCAGCTGCAGCAAGGCTTCTGTTTATGATGTCGTTGACTTCATTGTGTTTTGCACGCCAGCCCTTGGTTTTGGAAGACCATGTAGACCATATTGGTCGGCTTGCTCATCGCCGCAAATACACGTACATTCCTTGTGAATTAGGGTCGAGGCGTGTTCCCATTGCCGAAATGGAAATTGTTTGGAAGAAGTTTCCGGAGTGATGTGCACTCACAGCTTGGAGACGGGCAGTCTCCCTGTCTGACGTTACAGCCATAAGCATGTTGGCAAGCACCTTTTTAGCGATGAGGCCATCCCAACTTGACTGTTTGTAGGCCAGTGCTGCACTAGGTTTTGGTGCCGGAGCAGCAAGAGCCTCCCATTCAACGATGACACTGGCGTAGCTAGGGTCCTGTATTACTGCTGAGTCACTGAGGTTGTCTGGAAGAATTTGTTTTATTACTTCGTTTGATGCTGTGGAAGAGGATAGGAAAGCTGATAGGGCAATCTGGGAGGATTTGCGTACTCTCAGCCCCCCCCCAAGCCTGACTGGAAGTGAGGCTTGCAACCACTGTCCATCTCCGTGGGAAAGATTCAATGCACTCTCTAGCATGGGTTAAGGAGAGAGTCATATTCCTTGAGTTTCGGACTGCTGAAGGCTGGGGAGCATCTCAGGAAGATGGTAAGTTTTGGGATTGACAGGCACCTGGTGAGTAGGTAGAAGATATCATGTGTATCGATGTCTTTCATCCTGCCTTCCATCGTCCTGAGGTCTGAGATTCTTATTTCTAGGATCAGATCAATGGCATTGGGCCCAAGATGAGCACCAAGGAGAGTGCTGTTGGCTGGATCAATGGTTCGTGCTCCTGGTAAAGCAGCACTAATATTCTGAATCATCTGTGGATTAGTAGAAACTATTTCACATTTGGTGGGTTTTTAAAGATAGGCCCAGGCTCTCTCCATGTCTCTGATTTTTCTGATGTCCTCTAGGAGAGATTCTGTAGTGCCAGCTAGGTACCATCATCCAAGAACCAGATATTGAGTTCACTCTAGAACGCTTCTGTGACTTCCTTGATGACCAGACAGAATAGAAAGGGGGCGGGAGGGTCCCCATGTTGCACACCCTCATACGAATCAATTTCATGGTCCCCAAAATATAGTTTAGAAGTCACACTATAACACGATTCTATAAAAGGATAGAGGAAGGGAAGTGTCAAGAAACTGCTTGGAGAGCAGCATCCCTTCTGACTAAGTTGAAAGCGTTGTTAAAGTCCAATTTAATCAAAGCTTTTTCATTGGACATGTTGCTGGTGTATACTCGTGCTGCGTGGGCAGCTGCTTCACAGCCTTGTTGAACAGCAAAACCGAGCTGAGTTGGTTTCAACATTGCGGCAGCCTCTTGACTCCCCATTCTTACTGCAGCCTTGGGGACTAGGCGCCGAAGGGTGTTGCCCACTTCAATGGGCCTGATTCCTCCATCCTTTTTCCGGAGGGTTCATAGTGAGGCTCCAAAGAAAAGGGGTCTAATGGCCTCCGGGACACTGCCAGCCAGGCACACATTGGAAAATATGGTGAGTTCAGACAGCATACTCTCTGAAACCTCACCAAGTGCTGGATTGAGCATTTGTTTTAAGTGTTGTGGCCTTAAACCTGTGAAACCTCCTGCTGAGCCCTGTGGAAAGGACATAGCAGCTTTATACACATCAGCGTCCTGTAAGGTTAAATGATCTTCACCTGCTGCAATGTCAGGGAGGTCAATGTTGGTACTGGGAGCCATGGGTGGATGTTTGTTCTTCAGGGTTTGTGCTGTAATGACGTCCTTAGGAGCGATAGCATCCTCACTGGTTATAAGCCTCAGTGCTCCAATATGATTATCCTCTTCTATTTTTTTGCTAATTTCAGCTCTGATTTTTGAGGCGTCAGGTGTCCTGTTGTTGGCATTTGCCCGGCGGGTGTTTGTCGCCATAGAGGGGAGACGGACGATGTTGTCATCTCTAGGAAAGCATTTATTGCCCTAATAACAGATGTTGCTAGTGACTTGTCCCTCCTTGGTGGGACAGCCAGACAGGCATTGCCAAGACAAGCCACGGGGGGACGGAACCACCCAGGGGCTTGTCTTGCATTTTAAGATCGCCTGTCTGCGTGAGCTGCGTGAGCGTGAGCTGGATGCCAAGGTATTGGACCAGTGTGGTACGGTCGGCAAAGCACTGCGTACCTTGTCATGAGGTTCGTAGGTTCGAGTCTCCGTCGGCCAGAGTTCAGTGTGTGTGAATATTTCGCCTGCTCTTGCGAATTCCTAGCATATATATATATATATATATATATATATATATATATATATATATATATATATATATGTCGTCCGATTAGGTAAAACTGGTCAATTAGCAAGAACTCATCTAAAATTAAGTCCTTTCTAAAAGTTTCTCTTATACGTTTAAATATATATTTTTTATTTATGTTAATGTAAGAATTTATAATTTTGTACCAAGAGAAACTTTGAAAACCTACCTAACTAAATATATTTTAGATACGTTAACATTAATTTAATAATAAACAAACACAATGAAATATATTTTTTCGTTATGTTCAGAATGATTTTGGCTAAATTATTGCATACACAAATTTTCACTTGTCTTATATGGCAAGGTGAGTGTTGCTATTTAAGCCAAAATCAAGTTTTACCTAATCGTCGACATATATATATATATATATACTATATATATATATATATATATATATATATATATATATATATATATATATATATATGCTAGAATTCGAAAGAGCAGGCGAAATATTCACAAACACTGATCTCTGGCCGACGGAGACTCGAACCTACGAACCTCATGACAAGGTACGCAGTGCTTTACCGACCGTACCACACTGGTCCAATACCTTGGCAGGATGAGATGAAAAGCTGTAAGCCTTCCTGCCTGAAAGCTGGCTGCCTTGGAATAACGTCTAGCGAAAGCTGGATGCCAAGGTATTGGACCAGTGTGGTACGGTCGGTAAAGCACTGCGTACCTTGTCATGAGGTTCGTAGGTTCGAGTCTCCGTCGGCCAGAGATCAGTGTTTATATATATATATATATATATAAAACATATATATATTTCTTTCTTTCAACACGTCGGCCGTTTCCCACCGAGGCAGGGTGGCCCAAAAGGGGTTACTAGCCCCTTGCTCCCGGCATTTTAGTCGCCTCTTACGACACGCATGGCTTACGGAGGAAGAATTCTGTTCTACTTCCCCATGGAGATAAGAGGAAATAAGAACAAGAACTAGTAAAAAAATAGAAGAAAGCCCAGAGGGTGTGTATATAGATGCTTGTACTTGAATGTGTAGTGTGACCTAATGTAAGTAGAAGTAGCAAGATGTACCTGAAATCTTGCATGTTTATGAGACAGAAAAAGACACCAGCAATCCTACCATCATATAAAACAATTACAGGCTTTCGTTTTACACTCACTTGGCAGGACAGTAGTACCTCCCTGGGCGGTTGCTGTCTACCAACCTTTTATATATATATATATATATACACGTACATAGAAGAGAGATAGAGATAGAGAGAGAGAGAAGAGAAGAGAGAGAGAGAGAGAGAGAGAGAGAGAGAGAAGAGAGAGAGAAAGAGAGAGAGAAGAGAAGAGAGAGATAGATAGTAAAGAGAAGAGAGAGAGAAGAGAGAGAGAGAGAGAGAGAGAGAGAGAGAGAGAGAGAGAGAGAGAGAGAGAGAGAAGAGAGAGAGAATGATTGATAAGATAAGGAGCTGGTTGAGTATAAAGGTGAGTGGAATGACTCTTCACCAGAGACCAGCCATGAAGACCTTCGTGTTCTGCCTTCTCCTCGCTGGGGTGCTCGGTGAGTTCCCTCTGTAAACATCGTTAATAATGTCTAAACTCGCATTGCAATATAATCGCTATTGAATTTTGATCTATTTGGATTTTGCAACAAGAACACCAATCACGAGAGGAGTTAATGAGTAAATTTGGCATTATTATACATTTACGAACACGCGCTAAACATATAGAGAGAGACATCAATTTTGATCCAGTAGGGGAAAGGGTTGCTAAAATTCCTTACATCAATCACAGGTGTCAGGTCACTCCATATTAAAGCAAGAATTTAAAATCTTGACAATTTTTTTCTCACAGCCGCTCCATCGCGCAAATTGAAGTTTCGTTTAGGAAACTACAAGATCGTGGGAGGCACCGATGCTGTGCCTGGTGAGTTTCCCTACCAGCTGAGCTTCCAAGACCTCAGTTTCGGTGATGCGTGGCACTTCTGTGGCGCCTCCCTCTACAAGGAGGACTGGGCCATCTGTGCTGGTCATTGTGTCTATGGTGAAGACTTTAACAATCCAGATTATCTTCAGGTAAGTCGTGTATCATAATTTATATGGATACATTATATTAATATGTTGTGACACACTGATTACTCAGTGGAGGAAACTGGTATATATGCATCATTTGAATCCCAGTTATGCAACACGTAACTAACACTCGGAGGAATTAACTCTGATGGGTTACATCTTTAGTCTTTCTTGAGGCAATATTTGAAATTTTCATATTTTTTTTTGACCAGGTTGACTGTTTATGTAAAATGTATATATAAAAAAACTCGTAATTTTGAAAATTTGGAAGATCTCCACGCCTTAAATAATGTGAATAAAGGGTTTGGAAAAACCAAGTTGGTAAATGAGACACTTGGGCAACATTTGGGTACGTAAAATGTACCCAAATTTCCATATATTTTGTAGTTCTGAATGCATGTAAATTCTTTAACATATCTTTACTCATTAATATAAAAGCATATGCTTTCAGTTACCATTCAAATAACGTTCTTAAACTATTTGTATATATACTGGGTAGTAGGGAAAGAGAAAACTCAGTTTCTGGGAGATACCAATAGAATTTTCCCTGAAGTACGTTTATTCTCTTCTTCGAGGCTGAGGGTCCCCAATTAACAAAATAAATATGTATAATCTTACACACACAAGCTGTGACTCGACCTTGACAACAATTGTATACACACACACACACTCAACCCCACAGACCTATGTTATCAATCAACAACTTGCCAATGCGCGAGGGGTACACACACACACTAACTCAGAAAAAACACATATATTATTTTATATATCATATATATATTTTTAAAATAGTATATATATATATATAAATATATATATATATTATATATATATATATATATATATTAATATATATATGTGTATATATCAATAATACATATATAATATATTGAACTATCATAGCTTTACCGTCATAGTGAGCGAAAAACTGGCAATTAGATCATTTAACATACATATCTTAAGATACTTCATTTAGTAGAAAAATTTGTTTCGTACGCAAGAAACGTCTTGACGCCTACCTAACCTATTTCATCTCTCTATTTGTTATTACTCAACAAAGTATATTTTAGATACTCTTAAATGAGTTTACTATAACAAACACAATGAAGATATTGTTGGTTCAGGTGGAATTATGCTACAAATGTAGCAGGCCAAAGATCATGGTGTTACTCTGGCTAAGTCAAAGTTATTATAATGCATAATATATATATATATATATATATATATATATATTATATATATATATGTCGTGCCGATTAGGTAAAACTTAGATTTTGGCTTAAATAGCAACGTCACCTTGCCATATAAGACAAGTGAAAATTTGTGTATGCAATAATTTCGCCAAAATCATTCGAACATAACGAAAAAATATATTTCATTGTGTTTGTTTATTATTAAATTAATGTTAACGTATCTAAAATATATTTAGTTGGGTTAGGCTAAATTAAATTGCGCTTGTTGTAATAAGGTTAGGTAGGTTTTCAAGTTTCTCTTGGTACAAAATTATAAATTCTTACATTAACATAAATGAAAAAATATATTTTAAACGTATAAGAGAAAACTTTAGAAAGGACTTAATTTTGATGAGTTCTTGCTAATTGACCAGTTTTACCTAATCGGCACGACTATATATATATATATATATATATATATATATATATATATATATATATATATATATATATGTACCATATATATATACTAATTTATGCAATACTATCACAATACTAATTATAGTTATTTTATTTTCTTTCTTAGGTTGTAGCTGGTGAACACGACATGTCTGTAAACGAAGGCAATGAACAAGCATCTATTCTGTCTAAAATCATTCTTCACGAAGATTACAATGCATATTACCTGTATAATGACGTATCCGTCTTCAACTAGCTACGCCTCTTACTTTCAACGAATACGTCGATGGAATTGCACTTCCGAACAGGGTCATGAAGCCTCTGGTGACTGCGTCGTCACAGGCTGGGGCACCTTAGAAGAGGGAGGAGACACTCCCAATATCCTACAGAAAGTGACTGTCCCTATCGTGTCAGACAGTCAGTGCCGCGATGACTATAGTGTAGATGACATTTCTGATTCGATGATCTGCGCTGGCGTTCCAGAGGGAGGGAAGGACTCATGTCAGGGTGATTCTGGCGGACCTCTTGCGTGTGATGACATTGGATCTCGCTATTTGGCTGGCATCGTGTCTTGGGGGTACGGCTGTGCACGTCCCGACTACCCCGGTGTGTACACTGAGGTGGCTTACTTCTCTGACTGGATACAGGAAAACACCATGTAAAATTTCAATTTGTGTGAAGCTGTGACCTTTGTAATAATGACAATGCAAGGTTTTATATACTATTTAACATAGGATGATTATTTACAATGTTAGAATCTTCAACATGCAGCGTTACAACATTTCTGAAAGTCATGTGTCTCATTGTGTAGAATGTGACTTGTAAACTTGATTTCAAATTAGCTTTTCTAAACTTATAAATACATCAAAATAGAGTTAAATTACTGAACATCTTGCGCATTTATCCTTAATGAATGAAAATTGTGGAATTAAAAAAAAATCTTAATCTTTAATCACATTTGTATTAAATAACATTTATCCCACAAATCTGGACGACTCGTAATAGTCATTGGAACTGTAATGTCATGGGATGATGCTTGTGATACATAGTAAAAAATAGAATTATGGTTACAGTTGGAAAAATAAATAAGTTAATAAAACTTTCCTTAAATTTATCTTACTACCTAGCCTTTCTATGCACATTTAAAGCTTTTACCTATTTTTCTTGGCACATTATACTTGTCTCAAAATTTCCAATATTGATTTTGGGCACCGACAGTTGTCAATTAATTTACTGTTATTCCATATATGTTTACTAACGACAACCTGCCAGGAGCATCAGTCATTGCCCCTACAAATAGTGTCTTGCTTGAAGCACCTCTGGGAAGCGATGCCATTGACACAATTCTCAGGAAGAAACTGGAAGAATTGAGGAGAATGGAACAACGAATAGGCAATCTTGACACCCATGATGCCTTGTACCTTCTCACAAAATGCTTGAGTCTGCCCAGGTTGACATATTTCCTAAGATGTGCGCCTTCATATGATAACCCTATACTGCACGAATATGACAGCATCCTGAGGCACATCTTTACTAAAGTACTTAACCTTACTCTAGAAGATGGGCAGTGGGACCAAGCTACACTTCCAGTCAGACTTGGAGGCATTGGTGTCCGCAAGTCATCACAGATTGCGCTACCTGCTTTCCTGTCTTCATGCATTGCATCCAGAGGGCTTGTAGCAGCGATTATCCCTGAACATCTTAGGGACAAGATTGGAGTCTATGACAAAAAGTTCGTTGACGGAGCCAGGATCTGGGATAATCTAACGGGATCTGAAACCAGGCCTGCTCCCCCCAACAACTACTAACAGCCGCACTGGGATGGCCCAATAGTAGAGAACATAGCCTCAACAATGCTTCAGAGTGTGTCAGGGAAGGATAGAGCCCGCTAATGGCAGTGAGAGGTCCTCATGCAGGGAACTTTCTGTTGGCTGTTCCCAACTCCAGCCTTGGCACACCCCTCCACCCATAGACCATCCGCATTGGTGCTGCCCATCGACTTGCCGCCCCTATTCTCGCCAAACACAGGTTTATTTTTGGCAGTGAAGCAGCAGACCGATTCGGGTACCATGGTCTTATGTGTCGTAAATCCGAGGGAAAGATTGCAAGAAATGAAGAGGTTAATAACATTATCAAGAGGAGCCTCACTACAGCCGGATGCCCAGCAGTAAGGGAGCCACCCCAACTATGCAGATCTGATGGCAACCAAAAGCATCCAGATGGTATCACCCTTCAAGCCTGGACAGACGGCAAGCACGTGGTGGGGGACTACACATGTGTATCTACCTTGGCTGATACTTATCTCCAATACACCAGCGAGGAAGGAGGGGCAGCTGCCAGCTTCAGGGAGTCCCAAAAGTTGAGAAAATACGGAGAGCTTGCCCATCATTATATGTTTGTTCCCATAGGCTGGGAGACCCTTGGCTCATGTGGAAAGAGTGCATCTAAGTTCTTCAAGGAGCTGGGCAAAAGACTCAACAGGGTAAGTAGGGATCCCAGGGCAGCTAGTTTTCTGTTATAGCGACTTTGCGCTGCTGTTCAGAGGGGTATTGCATGCTGTATTTTGGGCACGCGCCCCAGCTCTGAGGAGCTGGATGAGATTTTCGCATTGTAATAAGTGACAAACATGTAACAATATGTACTAGACATGTATCTTTCACACCTCATGTACTGTATATGCCATCTTTATATGAACAATGTATCTCTTAAATCTTTTGTACCGTATTATGTAATAAAATACATATACCTATTGGTATATATATATATATATATATATATATATATATATATATATATATATATATATATATATATGTCTGCCGATTAGGTAAACTGGTCAATTAGCAAGAACTCATCTAAAATTAAGTACTTTCTAAAATTTCCTTTATACGTTTAAAGATATATTTTTCATTTATGGTAATGTAAGAATTTATAATTTTGTACCAAGAGAAACTTTGAAAACCTACCTAACCTTATTATAACAAGCGCAATTTAATTTACTAACCAACTAAATATATTTAGATACGTTAACATTAATTTAATAATAAACAAACACAATGAAATATATTTTTCGTTATGTTCAGAATGATCTTTGGAAATATGCATACAAATTTTCACTTGTCTTATATGGCAAGGTGAGCGTTGCTATTTAAGCCAAAATCGCAAGTTTTACCTAATCGGCACGACATACATATATACAGTAACCACGAACGATTAGTATTTAATCAATAACAACACTGTGACTAGCCGAGGGATCGAACCTGTGTTGTTTCAGCCACCTCACGGTGAGCAAAAATTCCACGATGGTCTAACCCATGGGACCATACAATCCTACAAGAATCACACCCAGCAGAGCTAGATGTTATACCGTGGTCCGAGTACTTACGATGGTGTGGGTGCCTCAGAGCTAATTTCATTCTACTCCTATTTGGTGTACTAGCCTCCACATGCAGTATAAATCGTATTGTAACCACAAACGAGTGGTATTTAATCAATAACAACACTGTGACTAGCCGGGTGATTGAACCCGTGTTCGATTCCCCAGTATATTTATATACACAGAAGACCGTCGTTTAACATTGTAGTTACGTTCCTGAAAAAGCCTTTCTAGTCAAAATCATGTTAGACAAAATGAAGAACTTACAGGACAAATAGGGTTACGTTCCAGAAGCCCCAAAAAAAGACAAACAACTTTTTTTTTAGACCTTCAGATCTTACAAAAATATACGTGAATATGTAATTGTAGTTCATTGTCGCGATGTATTATGTTGTTTAACAGCTTAAGATTACAAATACAACAGAAATAATAGTAATTCTTACCTTAAATTGTGGATGCTGGTGATTATGGATGATTGTGGAGAGTGGAGAGTTATACTGTGGCCCTACTGGGCTGAGGTGGATGGTAGAGGTTTTGGTACTGAAGTCGATGGTTGTACTGGAGTGTGCATAAATTCTGTAATGGATATCTGTTCTATTTTACTCCGCAGTACATTATACAACTGACGGTAAGGCATCAGCTGCTCTAGACACCGTTTCAGGGTCCTCTTCAGTGAAAAAGTCTAACTTTAAGTTAGTCAGTAAATCAGTCAAGTCAGTCAGTAAATCAGTCAGTAAGTCAGTCAGTCAGTAAAGTCAGTAAGACAGTCAGCCAAGTCAGTAAGTCAGTCAATAAAACAGTCAGTCAGTGGGTCAGTCAATAAAACAATCAGTCAGTAAGTCGGTCAGTAAATCAGTGAAGTCAGTAAGTCAGTCAGTCAGTAAATCAGTCAGTCATCACACACTCATATTTACTCATTTTTTTTATGTGCATAGTGACGCTTCATAAGACCACAGGTTATCTCTTGTCTAATATCTCTATTTTCTTCGTTAATTCTAAGACTTAAACGCTTAACCTTTTCTTGCCACTTTCAGCAACACTTGTATGCCTACTGGGTGCCATGATTACTTGGCAGATTTGAGTTATGGCAAGAAAAAGATATAAACTTCTAGCAGAGGATGGCACGTTTCCCGCAGGCGACGCACTCAAATTTTTTCCTCCCCTGCGAATCTGTTAAGTTAATTTTACGAAGTGTTATACAAAAATATGCCGCAATTCTTCAATCGTGCTATAACCAAAACGTTCCAGACAAAACCGTGTTAAAAGACTGTTTACTTCATATATATATATATACATATGCATCCTCTGGAACTTTACTGGGGACCCTCACCCTCAGAGAAGGCAATAAACGTACCTCCCCCTATATATATTATTTTTATGTGCTTAATTAATAGAGAGAATACATTGACAGAAAACACAAACATGAAGATGAATACATTGGTACAATATATCAAAGATTATGAATCTCCTATAGCATGCATGCCCAGTATTCAGCATGCATTTACCCTCTGGATGGCCATGCTGAGGCGCTGGAACATGAAAGTGGCTGCCCTTGGGTCCCTGGTGGTGTCGATGAGTCTGGAACCCAGTTCTTTAAGGAAACGTGTTGCGTTTTTTCCCCATGATCCCAAGGTCTCTGATTCCACTGGGACATATTGATACTATTGGCTTATGTCCCTGTACTTGCCGACCTTGTACTCCTCCCCGTGGTCAGCAGCTCCTCACTGTCCCCCGACACTGTGATGGATGTAGGTGTCAGCCAGTGTCGACACACAGGTATAGTCCCATGCTAAGAGCTTGCCATTCTTCCAAGGATAGATGGTGATCTCGTCAGGGTGGTTTACTGGGTTATAGGTACTGTTGGCTGTTAGTGAACGGGGCTCTCTCTCGGCTGGGCATCCAGCTGTAGCAAGGGTTCTCTTTATGATGTCGTTGACTTCATTGTGTCTTGCATGCCAGCCCTTGGTTTTGGAACAGTTTAGACCATGTAGACTATATTGGTCGGCTTGCGCATCACCGCAAATACACGTATATTCCGTGTGAATTAGGGCAGCAAGGCGCAGAGCCACTGCAATACGGTGGCAATCTGGGAGGATTTGCGTACTCCCAGCCCCCCAAGCCTGACTGGAAGTGAGGCTTGCAACCACTGTCCATCCTCGAGGAAAAGATTAAATACACTTTCTAGCATGGTCTTGAGGAGATAGTCATATTCCTTGAGTTTCGGACTGCTGAAGGCTGGGGAGCATCTCAGGAAGTACGTAAGTTTTGGGATTGACAGGAACCTGGTGAGTAGGTAGAAGGCATCATGAGTATCGATGTCTTTCATCCTGCCTTCCATCGTCCTGAGGTCTGAGATTTTTTTTTTCTAGGACCAGATCGATGGTATTGGGCCCAAGAGGAGCACCAAGGAGAGTGCTGTTGGCTGGATCAATGGCTCGTGCCCCTGGTAAAACAGCACTAATGTTCGGGATCATCTGTCAATTGGAAGAAACTATTTCACATTTGGTGGAGTTTAAAGATAGGCCCAGGCTCTCTCCCATGTTTTTAATTTTCCTGATGTACTCTAGGAGAGATTCTGTAGTGCCAGCTAGGGTACCATCATCCAAGAACCAGATATTGAGCTCACTGGAGAACACTTCTATGACTTCCTTGATGACCAGACAGAATAAAAAAGGGGCGAGAGGGTCCCCCTGTTGCACACCCTCACACGAGTCAATTTCATGGTCCCCAAACAATAGTTTAGAAGCCACACTATAACACTATTCTATGAAGGGATAGAGGGAAGGGTAGTGCCTAGAAACTGCTTGGAGAGCAGCATCCCTTCTAACTGAGTTGAAAGCATTGGCAAAGTGCAATTTGATCAAAGCTTTTTCATTGGACATGTTGTTGATGTATACTCGTGCTACGTGAGCAGCTGCTTCACAGCCTTGTTGAACACCAAAACCGAGCTGAGTTGGTTTCAACATTGAGGCAGCCTCTTGACTCACCATTCGTACTGCAGCCTTGGCGACTAGGCGCCGAAGGGTGTTGCCCACTTCAATGGGCCTGATTCCTCCATCCTTTTTTCGGAGGGCACACAGTGAGGCACCAAAGAAAAGGTCTAATGGCCTCTGGGACACTGCCAGCCAGGCACACATTGGAAAATTTGGTGAGTTCAGACAGCAACCTCTCTGAAACCTCACCAAGTGCTGGATTGAGCATTTGTTTAAAGTGTTGTGGCCTTAAACCGGTGAAACCTCCTGCTGAGCCCTGTGGAAATGACATAGCAGCTTTATACACATCAGCGTCCTGTAAGGTTAAATGTTGGTCACCTGCTTCAATGTCAGGGAGGTCATTGTTGGTACTGGGAGCCCTGGGTGGATGTTTGTCTTTCAGGGCTTGTGCTGTAATGAAGTCTTTAGGAGCGATGGTATCCTCACTGGTTATAAGCCTCAGAACTCCGATAGTATTACCCTCTTCTATTTTTCTGCTAATTTGGGCCCTGATTTTTGAGGCGTCAGGTGTCCTGTTATTGGCATTTGCCCGGCGGGTGTTTGTCGCAATAGAGGGGAGACGGACGATGTTGTCATCTCTAGAGAAAGCATTTATTGCCCTAATAACAGATGTTGCTAGTGACTTGTTCGTCCTTGGTAGGACAGCCAGTGAGGCATTCCCAAGACAAGACACGGGGGGGAGGGTGGAACGTCCCTGGGGCTTGTCTTGCATTTTTAAGATCGCCTGTCTGCGATTGTGTTGCATATATATATATATATATATATATACATAGAAAGAGAGAGAGAGAGAGAGAGAGAGAGAGAGAGAGAGAGAGAGAGAGAGAGAGAGAGAGAGAGAGAATTGATTGATAAGATAAGGAGCTGGTTGTGAGTATAAAAGGTGGAGTGGAATATGAATCTTCACCAGAGACCAGCCATGAAGACCTTCGTGTTCTGCCTTCTCCTCGCTGGGGTGCTCGGTGAGTTCCCTCTGTAAACATCGTTAATGATGTCTAAACTCGCATTGCAATATAATCGCTATTGAATTTTAATCTATTTGGATGAGTAAATTTAATTTAATCTATTTGGATGAGTAAATTTGGCATTATTTTACATTTACGAACACGCGCTAAACCTATAGAGAGAGACATCAGGTTTGATCCAGTAGGGGAAAGGGTTGCTAAAATTCCTTACATCAAGTGGCAATCACAGGTGTCAGGTCACTCCATATTGAAGCAAGAATTTAAAATCTTGACTATTTTTTTCTCACAGCCGCTCCATCGCGGAAGTTGAAGTTTCGTTTAGGAAACTACAAGATCGTGGGAGGCACCGATGCTGTGCCTGGTGAGTTTCCCTACCAGCTGAGCTTCCAAGACCTCAGTTTCGGTGATGCGTGGCACTTCTGTGGCGCCTCCCTCTACAAGGAGGACTGGGCCATCTGTGCTGGTCATTGTGTCTATGGTGAAGACTTTAACAATCCAGATTATCTTCAGGTAAGTCGTGTATCATAATTTATATGGATACATT
>WNWK01000847.1:0-40000 GCA_009830355.1 Cherax destructor
CTGGAGGACCAGGCAGGGGCAACAGGGAAGGCACTACAGTGGATCAGGGAATACCTATCAAGAAGACAGCAACGAGTCATGGTACGTGACGAGGTGTCAGAGTGGGCGCCGGTGACGAGCGGGGTTCCACAGGGGTCAGGCCTGGGACCAGTGCTGTTTCTGGTATTTGTGAACGACATGACGGAAGGAATAGACTCCGAAGTGTCCCTGTTTGCAGATGATGTGAAGTTGATGAGAAGAATTCAGTCGGACGAGGACCAGGCAGAACTACAAAGGGATCTGGACAGGCTGCAAGCCTGGTCCAACAACTGGCTCCTGGAGTTCAACCCCACCAAGTACAAAGTCATGAAGATTGGGGAAGGGCAAAGAAGACCGCAGACGGAGTACAGTCTAGGGGGCCAGAGACTGCAAACCTCAGGCAAGGAAAAAGATCTTGGGGTGAGTATAACACCAGGAACATCTCTTGAGGCGCACATCAACCAAATATCTGCTGCAGCATATGGGCGCCTAGCAAACCTAAGAACAGCATTCCGACATCCTAATAAAGAATCGTTCAGGACCCTGTATACTGTGTACGTTAGGCCCATACTGGAGTATGCAGCACCAGTTTGGAACCCACACCTAGCCAAGGACGTGAAGAAGCTCGAGAAAGTGCAAAGGTTTGCAACAAGACTAGTCCCGGAGCTAAGGGGTATGTCCTACGAGGAGAGGTTAAGGGAAATCGACCTGACGACACTGGAGGAAAGGAGAGATAGGGGGGATATGATAACAACATATAAGATACTGAGAGGAATTGACAAAGTGGACAGAGACAGAATGTTCCAGAGATGGGACACAGCAACAAGAGAACACAGTTGGAAGTTGAAGACTCAGATGAATCACAGAGATGTTAGGAAGTATTTCTTCAGTCACAGAGTGGTTGGGAAGTGGAATAGTTTAGGAAGCGATGTAGTCGAGGCAGGCTCAATACATAGCTTTAAGCAGAGGTATGATAAAGCTCATGACGCAGGGAGAGTGACCCAGTAGCGGCCAGTGAAGAGGCGGGGCCAGGAGCTTTGAATCGACTCCTGCAACCATCATCACGGTGTTGTTAGACGGTGCTTAAACTATCTCATGACCTGATTTTCTGACATTTTCAAACAGATTTTATTTAAAAAAAAATAAAAAAAACATTTCTTTTGGTCAAGAATATTTAATTTGAAAAAAACTATAAATATTTTCATGTTGATACTTGGCGTCTCAGAATAGTAAAACAAGATGAATTCCACAGGAGACAGTCGCAATATCTAAACTTAAACATGAACGTGAAGTAGTTGACGACCTTCCGGACCACAACTGAACTTTTTTTCAGATTCATATACAACTTCTTTCCAGAAAGAAGAATCGTCCCTACCTTTAACGGCAAGTCGACAGAACCTTTCACTCCGACAGGTGGAGTGCCACAAGGCTCTTGCCTCAGCCCGATTATCTTCAACATATTTGTGAACGATGCCCTCAGCCCGAGTTCAACGATACCATCATCACCCAATTTGATGATGATGTTATCCATGTAGTGTCATCCACCTCCATAAAGGGAAAATATAAGCATGTGAGGGTAATAAAAAAAATGAATAATGAACTACGAAGAACAGCAAACTGGGAGAAGAAATGGGGAATCATGACCAACCCAGACAAAGTCCTCATCAGCACCATCGGATGTTTTACAACAACTATAGTAGACAAAGGGGGGGGAGGTATCTCCATCAGAGGTACACCTATTGCCATCAGAAACCCGAACAAGATCCTGGGATATGAGATAGACAGATTACTCCACTCCACATCATACATCTCTATAAACGTGAATTTAGTCAAAGCTATATAACATGCAAGAACTCTATATCCCAGACACGCCAATTAACAAACACCAACGACAAACACCAACCAACAAACACCAACGACTAAATCATCAACACATCTCCCCACATAACACAAAGAATGACCCTACAACAAAGAGTGCCACGCTTCAACCACAAGGATAATTTCCAGAGACCAATGATCCTCAGTGACCTCCCAGAAGATATAGATGAATGGGTACCACCAGAACCCTTATATGTCCAATAAGGATAAAACCACCTCAGTTTATGTTGACTTCATTATTAACTAATTAACACTTACATCTACCCATGTAACATCTGCAAACCTACTACGGCAGGACACCACCTTCGAAGCAGCTGAGCCAACCAGTATCTTCATGAAGCAATCGACCTACATCAAAAGCGTCATGCAGTTATACATCTGTTATAAATGTGTGAAGCTGATGGGTAAAGTGTTATAACCCATTCAATGAAATTTATTTCATTAATAACACCACACTCACACACACTTGCATTAAAATGCACCAAAGTGGTTAGGCCACTTACCTTTATTTCCCCACCTGCCCTACCGCCACCCACCCTTATCCCATAATTCCATCCTTACTTCTTTCTTTCCCATCTTACCAAAACTCTGGTAATATTTCGTTCTTTCGAACCCGTATGGAACCTGCATCTTGTCAGACAAGACAATAAATTAGAGAAAGTGGAAAGGTTTGCAACAAGACTAGTACCGGAACAAATGGGTTTGTCCTACAAGAAGAGGTTAAGGGAACTGAACCTGACAACACTGGAAGACACGAGGGAACAGGGGGTGACATGATAACAACAAATAAAACACTGATAGGAATTGACAGGTTGGATAGAGACAGAATGTTTCAGAGATGTGGCACAGCAACACGCGGTCACAACTGAAAGTTGAAAACTCAAAAGAACCACAGAAATGTTAGGAAGTATTTCTTTAGCCATAGAGTTGTCAGGAAGTGGAACAATTTGGGAAGTGTAGTGGAGGCAGGATCATTACATAGCTTTAAGAAGAGGTATGATAAAGCTCATGGAGCAGGGAGAGAGCGGTACTAGTAGCGACCAGTGAAGAGGAGGGGCAAGGAGCAATGAATCGACCCCTGCAACCACAATTAGGTGAGTACACACACCTAGAAGAGTACAAAGACACTCGCACACGTAGTATCGTCAAATTTGTTTGCCAACTAGTAACTAACACAACAGGTGAAGTAATTACATTATTTAATATTTAACCTTCCTGTGTTATGTAATACTCTTTGTGCAATAAGTATTCCCTTATACATTGAGCAGGGTCGTTATAAGTTTTAGAATATAAAAATACAGGGAAGGTATCGGTATCGGTTTTACACCGAAAATTGGGGAAATTTATCTTTAAAAAATTTGATATCGTCCCTTCCCATATATCTCTCTCTCTCTCTCTCTCTCTCTCTCTCTCTCTCTCTCTCTCTCTCTCTCTCTCTCTCTCTCTCTCTCTCTCTCTCTCTCTCTCTCTCTCTCTCTCTCTCTCTCTCTCTCTCTCTCTCTCTCTCTCTCTCTCTCTATAAGGATGGTGGTCCAATACACAGAGTGATGCGTACTTTGTTCGCTTCACACAGGGCTGGGCATGGGAATACAAAATCGAGTCCTGGCCAAGCCGCAGTTATGTTAATGATTCAAAATCACTCGTTTCGTGATTTCATTGATATATATATATATATATATATATATATATATATATATATATATATATATATATATATATATATATATATATATATATATATATTGACTAACCAAGGATTCGAACCCATATCGTTTTGGCCCGCCTGATGGTGAGTGAAAATCACACGACTCTGTAACCCACAGGACCACGCAATACTACAAAAAACAAGCATACAGCAGAGCTTTGTGTTTTACCTTGATCCGAGGCCATATGGTCGTGTGGGTAATGAAATTAACTCAGAGGCACCCACACCACCGTATGTCCTCGGATCAAGGTAAGACACATATCTCTGCCGTGTGCTTGGTTTTTGTAGGATTGCGTCCCCGTGGGTTAGAGCGTCATGTGTGATTTTCGCTCACCATGAGGAGGGCCAAAACGACATGGGTTCGAATCCTCGACTAGTCGCAGTGTTGTTATTGATCAATACCACTCGTTCGTGGTTACAATAATATATATACTGCTTGTGGAGGCTAGTACTCCAAACGGGGATAAGAATGAAATTAGTTTAAAGGCGCTCACACCACTATTTGTCCTCGGACCAAGAGTAACACACCTAGCTTGGCTGGGTGCTTGGTTCTTGTAGGATTGTGTGGTTCAGTGGGTTAAGGCGTCATGTGATTATCGCTCACCACGAGGCAGGGCCAAAACTACATGGGTTCGAATCCTCGGCTAGTCGAAGGTTTAATAAAAATTTTTTATTTATATATATATATATATATATATATATATATATATATATATATATATATATATATATATATATATATTTTTCTCCATGGGGAAGTGGAATAGAATTCTTCCTCCGTAAGCCATGCGTGTCGTAAGAGGCGACTAAAATGCTGGGAGCAAGGGGCTAGTAATCCCTTCTCCTGTATATATTACTAAATGTAAAAGGAGAAACTTTCGTTTTCCTTTTGGGCCACCCTGCCTCGGTGGGAAACGGCCGACGTGTTGAAAGAAGAAAGATATATATATATATATATATATATATATATATATATATATATATATATATATATATATATATATATATATAGCAAGATCAAGGAACTATAAAAGGAAACATGACAAGGAGGCTTATAAAGTTGCAAGACTACACCTCACAGTCACATCACACTAACAAAGACAACACCTCACAGTAGCGTAACATCGCACGACTCTGTGAAGAGGAACATAAGAAAGGACCTGAAATTCCTCTATTTTTCATAGTGGTTGTCTTGCATATTTTGATATTACCTGTTTACTGTGACCTTTTTGCATACATATATATATATATATATATATATATATATATATATATATATATATATATATATATATATATATATATATATATATATATATATATATATATATATATATATATATATATATATATATACAAAATACTCTCTGCGTTTTTGTCATTTAGATTCACCTTATACTATTTGAACATTGTCTTTTAACTCAACTTGTTCTTGTTATTTCTTGACTCATATCAAATGTTTTTCTATAATTCAAGAATATAAAATTCATCAAACCTTACTTTTCTTGCTGTTTTTTTTTTTTACTTTGACGGTTGTAAACCTCTTGTCTATTCCCTATTATATATATGAGAACCATATTTGCCATTTTCAAATTTTCTGGCAGCTGTTCGGACTGGAGAGACCGGTTGAATATCTTTGCTACTGGATCATATAGTTATTTATCCCCAGCTCATAGCACCCATGGAGATATATTATCTGGTCCCATTGCTTTTGTTACCTGCAGCTGTTGTAGGGGTCTCATCACTTCTTTTGTGTTGAAAGTCACCTGTACCTGTTGTTGTGTTCTGTCTACAGTAACTCTACTTTCCTCTATGAGTTCCCTTTCCTCAGCTTTATCACTTACTTCTTCATAGTCGCCTTGTTTATGTGGTTGTGAAGTAACTTTGATGTTCTGTATTGGCCTATAATGCTTTATCATTTTCAAACTGTCTTTCAGTAACCCTTCTACTTTCCTTATTCTTGCATATTAGTTTCTGGCTCTCCTGTTTGCCTCTCGGCTTTCTGCGTTTTGATTTGCCTTATATTTTCTTCAAGCTGCTCCCATTTGGCTCGTAATAATTTTTTGCCATGGCAAATTTATTTTAAGTGAAAACCAAATTAAGCATTATGGGATCACCTCTTCCTACACTCTTGCTGTTTACTTCACAGGTTTCCTCATAGAGTCCTTCGTCCATAAATCTCTTTGTCCATGAGTCACGTCCTCCAGGGCATCCCAGTTTTCCCAGCTTTTTTATTGTTAAAGCTTCAGTGATTTTTGACCATCAGTGCCACCTCTCCTCTGAGGTGGCATAGCTTCATGCTTGTCGGTTCCCCATCTATATTTGGGTACCACACTCGGATTCTTCTATCTTACTGTTCTGTAGTGATATTATTCTGATAGTTTCTGTGGAGCTATACGAAGATGAGTATAGTCTTGTGGCCTGCACACCTGGTTGTAGCACGACAACCAAGGTACAAGTGAAGAATGAGTAAAAGACAGCCGTGAGTAAATACTTATATATATTTCCTTCACCAAAACATCATTCAAGTATTCGTTGAATATTTACAGAGGATATATACAGAAAAGCAATTTGCAAGCAAGAGACACGGTAAGAATCGTCTTCCACCAAACTTAGAGGTAAACCTGCCAATGTTGATTCACGAGTGTCCACCATCTCTTTACAACGTTGGCGGGCTTTCTTGTGATTGGCTGGGTAGAACCAAGGTGCTAGCATAGCTTCTTATATTTTTAACTCGTGGTTCGCTGCTCGGGAGGGAATGTGTAACATACGCCGAATAAATATGTAACGTTCTCTTCGCATGCTACAGGAGCAGCATGCTCCACCACTTTTGCAACAGGTGTTCTGTTTACTGTTCTCTTCCTCTGTTGTTTCCTCCTTTACCATTTCTCCCTCTCTGTCCTTTGTTCCTTTTACGTTCAATCTTCGTTGATTTACTCTTTGTTAAATTTTCGAGAATAACTCAGATTTGAATTCCTTCTCATCATAAGGTTTCTCTTTCTTCATGAACACAATTTGTAATGACTTTCACCTTCCATCTATATCTTCCTTCCCATATAAAAGCACATATTTCACTTATTCCTCTTCTTCTTTCACATTTATCCATAAGTTCTTCATTTTTTGTTCTTCCTTCGTACGTTTCTCCCAGTATATCTTTCTTCATTTAGTTCGAACACCGAAACACTCCCATGTCTCGTGTCCTCTCTTCGTGTATCCTCAAGGCTGTTCTTTGTACATTATGTTCATCATTGTCACTCACAGTTAATAATGACTCACTTATTACCTACTGAGTATATGTCGGCTGATCACCTCACGTTGCTGATTTTTTTCTTGTTCTTTCCTATATCTAGTTTACCTCCATTTAATACATTTGTTAGATTTTCTTTCTCTTTAGGCTTCTTTACTTCATATTCAAGTTTATTTAATTTTTTCACTGCAGACTCACTGTTTGCTTGAAGCTTCTCACTAAGATCATCCTCTTTAGACAGCTTCTTCCTTAAACCTACTGAGCCCTTCCACAATCTTTCTCTCTTGTTTCTTAATTACCCTTCTTTGGCATCTTAATCTAAGGCTCAAGGGCAGATTCCACTTGTGTGTGTGTGTGTGTGTGTGTGTGTGTGTGTGTGTGTGTGTGTGTGTGTGTGTGTGTGTGTGTGTGTGTCTGTGTGTGTGTTTAATTGAGTGCATGTTCTTGTGACCGGGCGAGCACGTGCAAGTGTATATCTGTGTACGTTCCCTAGCTGGACCAGTCGTTAACCTAATGGCTCCTCTCTCTCCTCTTCCTTTTGCATCTGTATGTGTGTGTGTGAATGTGTTTTGTATTTTTGAGCTTGTATGTGTTTGTGAGTGTGCATGTGCGTGTATGCTGTTTTTTTAGTTCTTGAATGTGTTTGTCTATGCCCTGGCTTGAGCGTGTTTACAAATGTACATTTTTGTGTCTAATTGATCTGTCGAGAAGTAAAAAAAAAAAATGACTCAAATGCCGAGAAACATTTCCCAGAAGCAATTTACAAGCCGTATTTAAGTAGTGTTACGCTGAGGAAGACACCTAGACAATTTACTCATGACTCACGTCAGTGTGTGTCTCATAGATAAGGAATGGCAATGTTTTAAAAGAGAGCTAAACAATAAGAGCTCTTTTTCACAGTAAAAATAATAAGGCCCTAATAAATATATTTATATCATTACAATTATAATAAACCAATAATAATAATGAAAAATGAAAATAATAATTGTAAGAGTAATTATAATAATAATAATAATAATAATAATAATAATAATAATAATAATAATAATAATAATAATAATTATGTCCATGGGGAAGTGGAACAGAATTTCTTCCTCCGTAATCCTTGCGTGTCGAAGGAGGCGACTAAATGCCGGGAGCAATTGGAATGTTTGAATGCGCATGGATGTAGTGCGGATGATAAGAAAGAAGTGATTGCAAAGGTTATGAATGAAGTTGGATGTCCTGGCCCTAAGCGAAACAAAGCTGACAGGGGTAGGCGAGTTTCAGTGGGGAGAAATAAATGGGATTAAGTCAGGAGTATCTGAGAGAGTTAGAGCTAAGAAAGGGGTAGCAATATTGTTAAAGGATCAGTTATGGAGAGAAAAGAAGAAATATTAAAGCATAAACTCAAGGATTATGTGGATTAAAATGTTAAGCGAGATGTTAAGCGAGTGTGTAGGAACGTTTGAGCCAAGTGAGAGAGTAATTGTGGTAGGGGACCTAAATGCCAAAGTAGAAGTGTTTTGAGAGGGTGTAGTAGGTAAGTTTGAGGTGCCAGGTGTAAATGATAATGGGGAGCATTTGATTGAACTTTGTATAGAAAGGGGTTTGGTTATAGGTAATACATATTTTAAGAAAAAAAGGATAAATAAGTATACAAGAAATGTTATAGGGCGAAATGACAGTACTTTGTTGGATTACGTATTGGTAGATAAAAGACTGTTGGGTAGACTTCAGGATGTACATGTTTATAGAGGGGCCACAGATATATCGGATCACTTTTTAGCTGTAACTACAGTGAGAGTAGAAAATAGATGGGATACAAGGAAAATGTAATCAGAAAGTAAGAGAGAGATGAAGGTTTATAAACTAAAAAACGAGGCAGTTAGGGTAAGATATAAACAACTATTGGAAAACAGATGGGTTAGTGAGAGTATAGGCAATAGTGTCAAAGTGTTCAGCAGAAGCTTGTGGTTACAGGAAAGTGGGTGCGGGAGGGAAGAAGAGCGATTGGTGGATTGATGAAGTAAAGAGTTGGCATATGAGAGGCTTTTACAAAGTAGAAGAGATGCAAGGAGGGAGGAGTATATGGAGAGAAAAAGAGAGGCTAAGAGAGTATGGTGAAGCAATGTAAAAAGAGAGCAGATGAGAGAGTGGGTGAGATGTTATCAACTAATTTTGTTAAAAATATGAAAAAGTTTTTGAGTGAGATTAATAAGTTGAGAAAGCCCACGGAAAGAATGGATATGTTAGTTAAAAATAGGAAAGGAGCATTATTAAATGGAGAGTTAGAGGTATCGGGATGATGGAAAGAGTATTTTGAGGAATTGTTAAATGTTGATGAATACAGGGAAGCTGTGATTTCGTGTATAGGGCAAGGAGGAATTACCAGTTGTGAGGAAGAACCAGTTGTGAGTGTGGACGAAGTTCGTGAGGCAGTGAATATAATGAAAAATAAAGTAGCTATGATTGATGGGGTAAAGATAGAAATGTTAAAAGCAGGTGGGGATATAGTTTTGGAGTGGTTAGTGTTTTTATTTAATAAATGTATGGAAGAGAGTAAGGTGCCTAGGGATTGACAGAGAGCATGCATAGTTAATTTGTATAAAGGCAAAGGGGACAAAAGAGAGTGTAAAAATTATAAGGGAACAAGTATGTTGAGTATACTTGGAAAAGTGTATTTTAGAGTTATTATTGAAATAATTAAGAGTAAGACTGAGAGCAGGATAGCAGATGAACAAGGAGGCTTTAGGAAGGGTAGAAGGTGTGTAGACCAAGTGTTTTCAGTAAATCATATAGATAAACAGTATTTAGATAAAGGTGAAGTGGTTGTTGTGGCATTTATGGATTTGGAAAAGGCAAATGATAGTTTGTATAGGGGGGCAATGTGACAGATGTTACAAATGTATGCAATAGGATGTAGGATATTGAAAACAGTGAGGATAGTGAGGCTCAGGTTAGACTATGTAGGAGAGAGGGGAATTACTTTCCAGTAAAGGAGGCCTTAGACAGGGATGTGTGATGTCACCGTGGTTGTTCAACCACTGTGAAATAGTTTTTATTAAAACAAAATGCGCTAATGTACACAAACTCACAAGAGTCGTTAATAAAAATTTTCAATCTTACCAAATTGTTGGCAGTTCCCCCTGGTCGAGCAATTTTGTTCAACCTTAACAAAATACACATTAAAAAGGTTAAGGAATTTAATACTAGAAGATACTGAAAGAGGAATCAAGAATACTCGCGCCTGCGATCATGTAGTAGCATTCACCAGGGAAGAGTTAAAATACGAGGTCCACAAACTAAAGCTATTGGAGGTTCTTAATCGTGAGTAGCTGTTCAATAACTGTAATAAGAAAACACTTTTCAGATATGGCCTTTTCAGAAGAATTCACCGGGGCATAACTTGACTCTTGAATATGCAGCCTAGCAGAGATATTTTCTTTCTGCATCAGAGATAATAAGGAAGTATCAACACTGGAAGAAATATGAGGAGATACAAGTGAATTATCGTTCATGGTGTGATTGTGCAGCTATAATAAACTTTACTGACTAACTCTTAAGATTAATTCAAAAACATTTCTATTGATAATAAAGCAGAGTTAAATATTCGAATCCGTCAAGAAGATTCATTCACCAGTTATTGCATGAAACAAAAAACGTTTTTAATAAAATGACAAAAACTTGCTCTGCTTAAAATCAATGCGAACTTTCAAGGCCCACCTGTGCTGAAAGCATAAAGCCAAATAGTAGAGACATTCACCTATTATTACTCGAAAACCAATGATTCCAATTAGTTAACAACGTTGAAAACTTGGTAATTATCATCAATGAAGCCTATACTAATTGGGCATTATCGTGTTCATAATATTCATCAGCTTTTAAACAGAAATCGTTCAGAAGACGCAACCCGTAAGCTTATTTTCAGCCAATAATTCTACAACAATTAAAAAAATCAATTCTTAAATTGCCATTTACAAACTGCTAAACAGTCTCAACCAAATTTGAGAGTTGTCACTATATAATTGACCAGAAGGAATCTGTATATTCCAGTAATTGTGTGAACCTTTCCTTAGTTACAATTCAACTTCCGAGGCGTTCATAAATTTGAAATAAAAACTTTGGAAGAAAATATTCCTACAAATAATTAAATGTACCTATTCATGAATACCTAAACTGAATGGTTTTACTCTTTGCTTTTTTAGGAAATAGGTTTTTGTGAGTAAATTTAGGCAACTTATGATTTTGAATCTAGATTAATCTAATTTAAATAAAATGAAACCCAATTTGTTTATATAAGAAACACTGAGTAACGACTAAAGAAAATGTAAAAAGATGGGATGCCACAATACCATCACATTTTTTTTTTAAGAATTAAACCAAATTACAACATATACTGAACGCCATTATCTACGCCCCACCGATTTCCTCTTATTTCTTTTATAGAATTCCACTGAATTGTAGATCATTGTGTTTCTGCACAACTCTTCTGTATTGCATATTAATAATCTCGAGAGAGTAATGCACTAGGACAGGCATGGGCCCCAAGCATTTTAAGACCCTCTGCCAGTTCCTCTCCTCTTGGCTAGACGTCTCAGCATATTATTTCACGAGAGCTGCCTTGGAAATGGTCCGCGCCGCGTATTTATATATAATATTCGCAAAAAGATTTGGAACTTTTACAAGCGAGATGAGGTTGGTCGCGGCATATTTCATTCTGCAGGTACTTCGTTTAAATTTACGGCACAGCATTAAATTTTGCATATGTTCGTGTAAAATTTCTCGGGGTGTTTATGCTCGAGAATTCATAAATAAATGAGCTCAAAGACAAATTTTTAATTTAATAGTTAGTAGTAAATCTATAAACGACATACAAAACTGCCATAAAGACAAAAGACCTGATATACGATTCCGAAAGTTAAGCATTGCAAAAGTAAAAGACATACATGATCTAGAAGCTATGTTATAAAGGAAGGGCTGACTCTAACATGAAATTAGTTGTGAAACACTTACTGACTGGATAAGTACAGGGATCCCAATCATATGTAGCATCTTGCCTAGAAGGGGAGTGGACAATAAATGGATGTCAAGGGCAACTGGTATAAATTGCTGGCTAGACAGTTACTGCAAGGAATTTGCAATCCCATTCATTGATAACTGGGTCAAATTCTATGGCAAATGTGATATGTATGCAAGGGATGGGGTTCATCTCTCTGGGGCTGGAGTGGTTGCATTAGACAATTCGATTGAGGGGGGTCATTGATGGCTTGTCTAGGACTTTAAAATGATAGATTATAGAGGAATAGGTGTTTGTGAGAAACAATCAGGCTGCAGTACTAGGGGTGAAAACAGTAGATATTACCAAGAGACCTCAGGGATATGTTTAAAAGACAGTATTCAAAATAAAGTTGCTAGTAAAGGCGAAGCAATTGTTCAACAAATAAAAAGAGAGATAGTAGAGGGCAACGAGTGACAAGCTCAGAAATAAGATAGATGAGCTAAGATTACTTGCAAGTGCAAGTACTATAGATATTATATATTATTGCTATAACGGAAACCTGGTTCAACTTGAAAGATAGAGAAATGCCTTCTGAATGCAGGATACAGGGTTATAAACTGTTCCAACCTGATAGGGTCAACAGGACGGGTGGTGGAGTTGCGATGTATGTCAGAGACAATTTAAATTGTCGTGTTAGACAAAATATGAGATTAGGAACATAAGACACAAAATCTGTTTGGCTACAGTTTCTTGAGGGTCGTGAAAAAATATTTTTGAGTGTGATTTATAGGCCCTCACACCTTGATAGGGAGTGCTGTAAGCTGCTATGGGACGAAATTCATAATGGGAGATTTTAACTTTAGACAAATTGATTGGAACAATGTGACAGGAAATCTTGAGACTAGCGACTTTCTTGATACAGTTCAGGATTGCTTTTTAAAACAGTTTGTGACAGAACCAACTAGAGGAAACAACTTGCTTGAGTTGGTTCTTGCCAACAAAGATTCACTAATTAATAATCTTGAAGTTAATAATGAGCTTAGGGAAAGCGATCACAAATCACTTAGATTCAGTATATCATGGAATTACCCAGATAGCTTCAGTCAAGTCTCTGTCCCAGACTTCCGCTTGGCCGACTTCATGGGACTGAGAAATTACCTGGGTGGGGTAAATTGGGATGACCTGACTATGGGTCAGGTAGGTGGTGTTGGTTGCCAATATGATTTTTTCAGAGCATAGTTGTAGCTGCCTAAACAACTTTTGTTTCGAGTAGGGAAATTAGATCTAACAAAAATGATCCCAAATGGATGAACAATAGATTAAAACATCTTACTGGTCAAAAGAGATGCATATATAGGCATATCAAAAGAAGGGAAATGCAGTTAGGAAATCAATATATTCAATTAAAGAGAGAAATAAAAATAGGAAAAATAAAATAAAAAAGGGATTATGAGGCTAAAGTCGCAAGGGATTCGAAGACTAACTCAAAAGTGTTTTTTCAGGTATACAGAAGTAAGATTAGGGACAAGATAGGCCCACTTTCGCGTAACTCAGCTCAGATTACTGACAGTGATAAAGATATGTGTGATATTTTCAACATTTATTTTCTCTCAGTTTTTACTCAGGAAGATACTAGCGAAATTCCAGAAATAATAAATTATGTGGAACAGGATGATAATAAACTATGCATGATTGGGGTAACTAGTGACATGGTTATCAGACAAATAGAGATATTAAAACCTAACAAATCCCCATGCTCTGATGAACTGTTTGCAAGGGTTTTAAAGGAATGTAAAGATAAACTTAGCAAACCTTTGGCTAAACTTTTCAATTTATCACTACAAACTGGCATAGCGGCAGACAAATAGAAAATGGCAAATACAATATGTATTTACAGAGAAGGTGACAGGTCCTTAACTTCGAACTATAGACCAATAAGCCTTACCTCCATAGTGGGAAAATATATGGATTGAATAATTGCCGAAGCAATTCGTAGCCATCTTGAAAGGCATAAATTGAATAATGAATCTCAACACGGTTTTACTAAGGGGCGTTCCTGTCTTACGAATTTACCAACTTTTTTCACTAAGGTGTTTGAGGAGGTAGATCATGGTATTGAATATGATATTGTGTATATGGACTTCAGTAAGGCTTTCGATAGAGTTCCACATCAGAGGCTATTGAGGAAATTAAGGCACACGGAATAGGATTTTTTTTTCCTGGGTAGGGGCATGGTTGACAAATAGGCAGCAGAGAGTTTGTAAAATGGAGAGAAATCAGAATGGGGGCACGTCACAAGCGGTGTTCCACAGAGGTCAGTGTTGGGTCCCTTGTTGTTCACAATTTACATAAACGACATGGATGAGGAAATAAATAGCAATATAGGCAAATTTGCTGATGACACAAAAATAGGCCGTCCAATTCATTCTAATGAGGACATTAGAGCACTCCAGGATGATTTGAATAGACTGATGCAGTGGTCGGACAAGTGGCAGATGCAGTTTAATATAGACAAATGCGTAGTTCTAAATGTTGGACAGGAAAATAACCATGCCACATATAAACTAAATAATGTAGTTCTTAATATTACTGATTGCGAAAAAGATTTAGGAGTTCTGGTTAGTAGTAATCTGAAACCAAGACAACAGTGCATAAGTGTTCGCAAAAAATCTAACAGAATCCTTGGCTTCATATCAAGAAGTATAAATAAAAAAAAAGTCCTCAGGTTGTTCTTCAACTCTATATATCTTTGGTTATGCTACACAGTTCGTGTCACCGTATTACAGAATGAATATAAATGCACTGGAAAACGTACAAAGGAGGATGACAAAGTTGATCCTATGTATCAGAAATCTTCCCTATGAGGAGACTGAGGGGATATGATTGAGGTGTATAAATGGAAAACAGGAATAAATAAAGGGGATGTAAATAGCGGGCTAAAAATATCTAGCCAAAACAGGACTCGCAACAGTGGCTTTAAGTTGGAAAAAAATCAGATGCTGTAAGGATATAGGAAAGCACAGGTTTGGTAATAGAGTAGTGGATGAGTGGAACAAACTCCCGAGTACAGTTATAGAGGCTGAAACGTTGTGTAGATTTAAAAATAGGTTAGATAAATACATGAGTGGGTGTGGGTGGGTGTGAGTTTGACCTGACTAGCTTGTGCTACTACGTAAGATGCTGTGCTCCTTCCTTAAGTGAATGTGATCTGACTTGAATTGGTTAGGGCATTGGCTTAAGCCAGTAGGAGACTTGGACCTGCCTCGCATGGGCCAGTAGGCCTGCTGCAGTGTTCCTTCTTTCTTATGTTCTTAAATCCTCCTGAAGTACATTGACATCTTCCTCTGAATCACTAATCCTGTCTATTTTTGTGTCATCTGCTAATTTTCTCATATAACTTGTTATTGCCTCATGAAGGTCATTAATGTATATTATGACTAACATGAGCCTAAAAATGATCCTTGTAGAAAGTCACGTGTGACTTATCTTCATTCTGATTTCACCCTATTTATGCAGACTCTCTGCTTCCTGTTAGCGAGCCATGACTCTATCTATGAAAGGAATTTTCTCCCAATACCATGAGATGCTACTTTAAAAAAATTTGTGTTGTACTCTATCAAAAGCTTTACTAAAATCAAAATAAATAATGTCTCAGTCTTTATTATGAACAATTACATCAAAAGCTTTACTGAAGAAGGTCAGTAAATTAATAAGGCTGGAACGACCTCTCGTGAATTCATGCTGAGTATCGTCTATCAAATTATGTATAACAAGTTATTTTTATAATATCAGCCATAATTGACTCTAGTAATCTGCTTACAATTAAAGTCAAGATTATTGGGCGGTAATTTGATGGTAAGGACTTATCCCCTGCTTCAAAAATTGGAATTAAATTAGCCATCTTCCACATGTCACACACTACAACTGTTTGAAATAATATATTAAAAATGCTAGTTAATGGTTCACAGAGTTCCTTTTTGCACTCTTTAATAACCCTTGAATAAAGTTCATCAAGGCCTCTGGATTTATCTAGCTAAATTTAATCGGTTAACCTGTTTGATCATCATATCCCTAGTGACTGTGATATTACATAAATTATTTTCTTTAGGCCCACTAAAAAATTAATTACTGGGATTTCGTTAGTGCCTTTTTTGTGTGAAAACCGAAAGGAAATATTTATTAAAAATCGAGCACATTTAATTCTCCTTGTCAGTAAGTTGTCCAGAGTTAGTTTTTAGAGGACCTAACGTTTCTCTAACTTTTGCTCTATATACCTGGAAAAAGCATTTTGGGTTAGTTTTAGAATCATTTGTCACTTTAATTTCATAGTCCCATTTAGCATTTCTTGTCATTTTTTTAACCTCTCTCTTAGTGTGAGTTTACTGATCCATGAGATGCCTCATCTTTTTGATACGCCTATAAATTCCTTTCTTCTGCCCTGAAAGATGTTTAGCCTATTGTTCATCCGTTTCGGACCATTTCTAATCGATCTCGTTTCTCTAAACGGAATGAAATTTCTATAGACAGTGTGTATAGTGTTTAGAAAACTGTGATAGTGATAGTTCTCTTCGATACCCCAGCCCACAGATGACAGGTGTTCTCTACGCCCATTGTAATCTGCTAAGCAAAAATCTGGGACTGTTACTTAATTATCCGTACTATCATACTACCAATCGACAGTAGAGGTAGTCGAGTTGTGGTCACTAGCGCCAAGTTCCTCTGTCATCTATAGGTTATTAACAAGAGTATCCTTGTTAGCCAAAAACAACTCAAGCAAGTTTTTTCCCCTTGTACATTCTGTAATAACCTGTTCCAAAATACACCAGAAGATACATGAGAATGATCTATAATATAAAATGATGACTTGATATCGTGGGAATAGAAAGACTATTTGAAAAAAACAGGAAAATAAAACACAAAGGCAAATTTAAAAGTTCAAGCCTCAAATGAACAATAAGCATGTTAAGAAATATTTTATCACTCCCCAGGAATGACAACTATTGCAAGCAAATAATAAAATAAGGCATAAGTATATGTGTAATAGTGTTGTCCAGGACGCCATGACGTTGTGTCAATAAAGGGCGGACAGGAGACGATGCAATGATCATATTTCTGCATTATTTATGAACCTAGATGACATTTATAAAAAAAAAAATTTGTCCTCAACAGTAGCTGAAAGGAATAGACCCGAAGTTGTCAAGTCGATAACCGTGAGTTAGCGCTTGCGCCTACAGCTGATGCTGTAAATTAGCATCTAAAATACATGTTGTAGGCTGATGCTGATTCTTTACATCTAAATTATATGACGCAGAATAGCCAAGGATACATTATATGAAGCTGTTTCGCAAACATATATTTTATCTCAGTTTAAAAAGGCAAAAGCTCTTTGTACACCTTTTCTCTTGAACTGTGCCTTATGGAGCAGAGAGTTAGAGTATATATCTACAAATTATGCTTGACAACTGTGCTTTTAAACAAGAACTTCACTTGCTTGATTCAGGTTTAATTAATTCGCAGCGTTTGTTTTCAGAATGCATCGGTGGGCAGAGATAATGGGTGGTAATGGTTGTTCTTAACGCAGGGGATAAATTTTGTGACATTGGGTAGATGTACCAATGGGAAAGTGCGGACATTGTTCCTGATTGTATGTGAGGTTAATGTGAGACTGGTACTCATGGTATTAAGCCAAGTGAATGTGCGACTGGTATTGATGGTAGTATGTCAGATGACTGTGAGACTGGTACTTATGGTAATATGTCAGGTGAATCACGAAATCGTAATGACACGATTGCAAACAAACCATACCACGGGTGGGGTTCGAACCCTCGGTCAGAGAGTCTCAAAACTCCAGACCGTCGCGTCTGGAGTTTTGAGACTCTCTGACCGTGGGTTCTAACCCCACCCGTGGTATGATTTATGGCAGGTGAATGTGAGGCTGGTACCAATTATAGCATGACAGGTGAATGTGAGACTGGTGGTACTCATGGTAATATGTCAGATGAAGGTATATCGACTTATTGTGTTCATGTATCATTGAATATTTTCATATTCTCTGTCTCTGTCTCTCTGTCTGTCTGTCTGTCTGTCTCTCTCTCTCTCTCTTTCTCTCTCTCTCTCTCTCTCTCTCTCTCTCTCTCTCTCTCTCTCTCTCTCTCTCTCTCTCTCTAACACTTCATTAAAAAATATATTGTGAACATAAAGAAAAACATAAAGTATATGAGAAATTTAGACTGACTCGTAACCTCACGAGATGAATAAGAAAATGCTTTAAAATGAAATCGAAAGACGAATTGCACAAAATAACAAGTTAAATCTGAAGGAATTGTTCAAATACGTAAGGAAAGAAAAACTGCACAAGCAACGAGAGGACCTTTTAACTACTGGTAACGACTGAATAACAGACAGCAACGGAGATATGGCGGCATTTCTCAACGAAGCAGAGGGACTCTGCTTCGTATTTACATCTGGTCATTTTAATTTCCCCAGGTCCCAAAATTCATTTTCGTGGTCTGACTGACCAACGAAATTTGCAGCCAGCACAAAATGCATTACTTGAAATACCTGAATATGAATAAATCAAGAGCATCAGATTATCAAACAATGTAGACAACAAATTGGTTACATACTATTTAATATTTAACTAATCAGTTGGTTTGAAACTACTAAGTGTTTCTCCTTGATTTATAAAAATAACCTGACGGGTTCCTCAACTATCGTCTTATTAGCTTAACACCAATTTTAGATAGCAATTGAGTTAATTATTAAGGACTTGGAAAATAATAAACTAATTACTGGAAGCAACATTAAATCCGCAAGAAAAATTCAGTCCCGACTTATCTATTCATTTTTTTTCATTTTCATATTGTGATGGAATCAGAAATAAAACCATCAGTTTTCTAAATGTAATACAATGTGCAATGTTATCCAGAACTTTTCACCTAATCCATTAATGCTCTTTGTTCAAAATACAGCGTTACCTTTCATTTCATTTTATTTATTTATGTGCACAGATAGGGCTAAGCTTATCATAAACCACCTTTACAGTAGTTTGTAAATCACGATGAGAGTTCACGTCATACCAGGTTTTGGTTTTCAGTGGCTCGCTTTTCTCTCGCATTACATCTTGATTGGCACAACCTTACGCCAAAAAGTTGTTAATGTTCCATGAAGAGAAAATAATCACTTGCTCTTGGGCCGCAATGATGGCAGGAGGTGTGGAGAAGTCTTCTACACACTTTTCTGAAGGGAAAACAACGAACTGAGGCGTAATTGACGCCATCACACTCCTGAACTTCCATACCTGCATCTTTTTTCTCCTCCAGCTTGTTCTTGAAGTCTTGATTGAGATCCTCTGATGTGCTGTGGTTTAGTTGTGTCCAAAGACTTACAGATTTTTTTCGGACACTTTGGAAAGCCTCACAAAGCCCATTGTAAGGGGATTGCTTAACAAGAAGTACCATATTGACTATAATGTACTTGAATATGCCGTCCACTTTGGTCTCCAAATCACATAAAAGATATATATATATATATATATATATATATATATATATATATATATATATATATATATATATATATATAGAGAGAGAGAGAGAGAGAGAGAGAGAGAGAGAGGGAGAGAGGGTACAGAGAAAATGTACCAAATTGTTACCATCACTCTAAAACGAACCTAAATTAAGAACTCTTCGGGAACGGAGACTACGAGTAAATCTCATTCAGACTCTTAAAACATTGACGGGCTTCAGCACACTCAGAGATAAATGCTTAGCGACTCCAAAATTCGAAACAATGGAATGCAAGTGAGAGGAAGAAGAGGCAATTTGAACCTAAGCGTGGCTTTTGCCATACAGAATTATAGTAGAATGGAGCATGCCACCGCCAAAGTTTAAAGTCAATAGTTATTCAAGAACCAGATGAGCAAGCATTTTCTAAAAATATCTGATTCGACTACTGGAAGTACATTCTGCCATAGTGAGAGGAGTCGCTAGAACGTGAGGACCATATACTCGATATAAATTTATCAGTCAAAGTTGCTGGTCAGCCGCAGTTGTTTCATATACCAAAAAAATTGATAAGTTCATTAATGAAAAGTATAGGAAATGGTGAGGGAGGACATGAGCAAGATTCACTAGGATATTCACTCCTTCACTCAACTATTCACTAAGCCACATATAAACTAAATAATGTAGATCTTAATATTACTGATTTCGAAAAGGATTTAGGAGTTCTGGTTAGCAGTAATCTGAAACCAAGAAAACAGTGCATAAGTGTTCGCAATAAAGCTAACAGAACCCTTGGCTTCATATCAGGAAGTATAAATAATAGAATTCATCAGGTTGTTCTTCAACTCTATATATCTTTGGTTAGGCCTCATTTAAATTATGCTGCACAGTTCTGGTCACCGTATTACAGAATGGATATAAATGCACTGGAAAACGTACAGAGGAGAATGATAAAGTTGATCCCGTGTATCAGAAATCTTCCCAATGAGGATAGACTGAGGGCCCTAAATCTGTACTCTCTAGAAAGACGTAGAATTAGGGGGGATATGATTGAGGTGTATAAATGGAGTAGGTAGTAGGTTGATAGACAGCAACCACCCAGGGACGTACTACCGTCATACCAAATGAGTGTGAAATACAAACCTGTTTTGCATAATGGTAGGATTGCTGGTGTCTTTTTCTGTCTCATAAACATGCTACTTCTACTTACACTTAGGTTACACTACACATGAATGTACATGCATATATATAATAATCCCTCTGGGTTTTCTTCTTAGTTCTTGTTCTTGTTTATTTCTGCTTATGCCCATGGGGAAGTGGAACAGAATTCTTCCTCCGTAAGCTTTGCGGGTCGTAGGAGGCGACTAAATGCCGGGAGCAATGGGCTAGTAACCCCTTCTCCTGTATAAACTACTAAAGACAAGGACAATAAAAACTTTATAAAATTGGGATGTTTGAATGTGTGTGGATGTAATGCGGATAATAAGAAAGAAATGATTGCAAATAGGGTTAGAATGTTCAGCAGAAGTTTGTGGCAGTTAGAGAGTAACTGTTTCTTTAACACAGTTAAGGTACGAACAGATGTCTTCCTCGAGGGGCCAGGCCGAGGTTTGGCAGACGGTAACTCGACACCGCCACCAGCCTTTGAAACGCTGCACACAGTTCCTCACTGAACTCTCACACACACCAACATTCTCCAGTATTGCTTTCGTCTGGTGCCCAGCTTTGTGAAGCCCTGTGATTTGAGCTATAGTTTCATGTGTTAAAGACTTTATTTTACCCATAACCAAACATGCATAGCCCCAAAACCAAAAGGAACACCGGACAAAAGATGGGGCGGATAAGAGACAACAGTGCAACACTTCCTCTCACCATGGCAGCCACGTGAGCAATCAGAAGTCACTGTGAAATGTAGTGGCAGGACGAGACATCATGCTTACGGCTGCTACGCAGAAGAATGCACTGACGAAAAAAGCCCTCCCGGTATGGTAGGCCTTTGATTTTCGTCACGGCATTATGCCGGGGCTCTCACCCGGCATATGTGACGAGAACTGTACCAGTGACAATTTCTTCACGTGCTGCACCTCATCTGATTCCAATAAATTAGCGTCGATCAGCTTGCTCGTGCTTCCTTCACAAGGACTACGGTATAGAACCCGTGCTCCTAGGCTGAGGGACTGATTACCTCCTCGTCTACTGTCTTCCTATATCTCTCTATTGTATTGATAAAGTCTCAGGTTGGCAAAACGTCTGCAAAATAAAAATACTCAACAACTCTCCAATCCGCGTTTCCTGTGTTCCCATCTTCTCTCTCTTTCTTTCTCTCTCTCTCTCTCTCTCTCTCTCTCTCTCTCTCTCTCTCTCTCTCTCTCTCTCTCTCTCTCTCTCTCTCTCTCTCTCTCGTAATATCTATAATAAAACATATTGCCCAAAACACTTTCAAATATATAAACTATATATTTGAAATAAAGATAAGTATCTGCATCAGAACTTCGGATCCAGAGGTGTCCATTCTACCTCACATATTCACTGCAGTGTCGATAACAGGAGACAATTTAAGACAAATTGTACCAAAATACGAGCAAAGTGGAAGCAGGTGATGGAGATCTCTAACATATATTGTGCAAAACGGATAGAGGTAGAGGTGTCAGAAAGTGTAAAGGGAGCAAGATTAAAAAATATATATATATATTTGTTCATTTGTATAGAAAATACATTTACTGAGTTGTATTAGTGAGGATTGAGCCTAGGCTCCTGGACCAGCCTCCTAGAATACTTTAATTAACTTCACTGCTTTCCGTCCTCTTGTGCCTTAACATATCTCCTTGAAACTGTGTATTAAGTTTGTTTCCACCACTCTCTCTTGCAGGTCATTCCACTTTAAAACTACACTGAGATTAAACCACTTCTTCTTATATTCCAGATGCTCATCAACGTATTCAGCTTCACACTGTGTCCCCTTTATCATCTTCCTAGCAGTTTAGTCTCCCATTGTCTAATCGATCGGTTTCCTTAAGATCACGTATATTTTTCTGTATGCATAAAAGGGGTCACGATTCATTGGCGAATATTTCAAATATTTTTTTTTTTCATAGGACACATGGTCGAAATATTTCATTAGGACAAAAATGTAATTCGAATGTTATTTTATTAGAATCGTAAAATATTTTCATTTCGCTACCAGAGGCTGACGTTTCCCTATGCATGATTTCACTTTTCATGTAGGTTAATTTTTGTTTATGGTTACAGGAAAAAAAACATACTACAGCCAGAATTCCAAATGTCTGATTAGTGGTAGGTAAAAGGGCACACATGCAACTAATGTGACATTTTATTGTGGCAACGTTTCGCTCAGCAAGAGATTTCTCAAGCCATTGCAAATAATAAAAAGGTTCAGGTTCATGTAGGTTTGCCAGGACGGGTCCTGGTCTTCTCAATGTGGTGACCCGGCAGTGGCTCCCGAAGGAGTGTCAGAGTTGGTACAACCGTGCCCCTGCTGTATGGCAGGGGCACGGTGAGCATTCATGTCACGTGGTCTGCCGTTTACATCCCTTTGAAAGGGACATCCCTATGACAAAGGCGCAGAGGGTATATATAGATACCACGTAAGGTGAAAGAGTACGCCCATGTAGTACGTAATAGTTCAAATTCTTTATTTCTGGTAATATACAAGGTGGGGTGTACTTATAATTATACATTTTATGAAGTAGATATTACAAGATGGTCAATAATATGCCTAGGTATGCCTAGGCATTGTAGTAATAGTAGTTGTAGTAATAGTAGTTGTAGTAATAGTAGTTACTGCAGTATTAACAGTATGAGTGGGGTAACCCTAGGTTCTTAGCTGATGACAGGATTTATTGTTTTGAGTAGAATTCTGGCTGAAATGGCGATTAAAGATGTCTCAGTGCATTTACGTGTTCGGAAGTTTGCTTCATTGATCAATAGGCGTACTTTATTAGTTGCATGTGTGTCCTTTTACCTAACATATTGTTGTTAATTCTACCTTTATTACTAATCTTATTTGTGGATGCAAAGTGAGCTGAAGTAGGGGGAGATAAGTTTGCCCCGTGGAGAGAAACACAGCATGATGGAAGAGACAAACTTAACTTTTAAAACGGAGACTAAGCAGCCACGGAGCAATTACTAAATGGAGTGCTGTAGGAAAAGGAGAAAGATGGAAAGACAGTAAAGTAAAAGGAATAAGTAGGTAGACAGTGCAATAAGGCAGAGAAAAAATTCATATTCAGAATCAGAAACAGCACAGGCAAAAAAACAGAGTGAACTCATGGTTCACCCTGAGGTGCAAGGGAGGCGAAAGGAAGAAATATAAACAGCAAAACACGCCAGAGAACAAACCAGCAGAAGAGCCAGAGAAGAATATATATGCGTAAGAAGACAGGCTGAACAACACTTTGGTAATGTCATAGCATCTTAAGTCAAATATGACCCAAGATTGCAATACAGGCAAATCGGAAAGAAGACAATTGTGAAGAACCAGGTAACAAGGAATGAACAATACTGCAAGGACTCAAAAAAAGTAGGGAAATATTCTCGTGGGAATCAGAAATTTTGTCATAGAATTTTAAGGAGAGAGAATCAACGAGTACTGGACACAACGAACATAACGAGATGTGGGATGAAGAATATACTTAGAGAGCTAGATACCTCGCTGACACCGCGACCAGACAATATCTCTCCGTGGGTTCTGAGAGAGGCACCAAAGAAACTGTGACCAATAGCGGCGAGATGTCTGGAAACCAGCAAACATAGTCCCTGTATTTAAAAAAATGGATAGACAGGAAACATTTAATTACAGACCACGGCCACAGACATGCACACAATGTAAGGTAATGGAGAAGATTATTAGGAGAAAAGTAGTGGAGCACCTGAAATGAAGCGATTTCAAAAACTACGGCCAACAAAGGTTTAAAGATTACAACTCCTGTCTCAAAATCTGCCTAAGATCTATGACAGGGTAACGAAAATTAGAAGAGAGAGAGGCGGAAGAGGAGATGGGATGAGTGCACTGTATATTATTGAGCAGTAAGGTGCTCGATACAGTATCTTACAACAGACTGGAAGTAAAAGTAAACAAGCGGGAAAGAATAAGAGGTAGAACACAACAGAGGATAAAACAATATTTAACATAATGGAAGCGCACATAAAACCACTAACATAAACAGACACACATACTCACAAATACACACACACACACACAAACACATACACACAGATACACACTCATACACACATATACACAACTACAGGGTAGATTGCATTTTCTTGGACTGTAAGAAGGCGTTTGACACAATTCCACACAAGAGATTAGTGCAAAAGCTGGAGGACCAGGCAGAGATAAGAGGGAAGGCACAACAATGGATCAGGGAATACCTGTCAGGAAGACAACTGCGAGTCATTGTACGTGGTGAGGTGTCAGAGTGGGCGCCTGTAACGAGCGGGGTGTCACTGGGATCAGTCCTAGGACCGGTGCTGTTTTTGGTATTTGTGAACGACATGACGGAAGTTACAGACTCCGAAGTGTCCCTGTTTGCAGATGATGTGAAGTTGATGAGAAGAATTCAATCGGACGGGGACCAGGCAGAACTACAAAGGGATCTGAACAGGCTGCAGGCCTGGTCCAGCAATTGGCTCCTGGAGTTCAACCCACCAAGTGCAAAGACATGAAGATTAGGGAAGGGCAAAGAAGGCCACAGACGGAGTACCCTCTAAGGGGCCAGAGACTACATACCTCACTTAAGGAAAAGGATCCTCGGGTGAGTATAACACCGGGCACATCTCCTGAGGCGCACATAAACCAAATAACTGCAGCAGCATACGGACGCCTGGCAAACCTAAGAACAGCATTCCGACATCTTAATAAGGAATCATTCAGGACACTGTACACTGTGTACTTTAGGCCCATGTTGGAGTATGGAGCGCCAGTTTGGAACCCACACCTAGCCAAGCATGTAAGGAAACTAGAGAAAGTGCAAAGGTTTGCAATAAGACTAGTCCAGAAGCTAAGGGGTATGTCCTGCGAAGAGAGGTTAAGGGAAATCGACCTGACGACACTAGAAGACAGGAGAGATAGGGGATATGATAACGACATATAAAATACTGAGAGGGTCACATTGGAAGCTGAAGACTCAGATGAATCACAGGGATGTTAGGACGTATTTCTTCAGTCACAGAGTTTTCAGGAAGTGGAATAGTCTGTGAAGTGATGTAGTGGAGGCAGGATCCATACATATCTTTAAGAAGAGGTAAGATAAAGCTCATGGAGCGGGAAGAATGACTGAGTAGCAGCGCCAGTGAAGAGGCGGGGCCAGGAGCTGTGATTCGACCCCTGGAACCACAACTAGGTGAGTAGGTGAGTACATAGACACATACATCCATACAGCAACACACATACACATAAGCACATACACCCACACACATACATATATTCTCACATACACATATTTCTGCATACAAACACACACACACTCACAGGTGAGGTGATGATGAACCAGCAATACTGGACCTCATATTCACCTTGAGTACCTCGAACATCGACTACATAACATATAAAAGGCCCTTCGTAGCTAGTGACAACATGGCTCTGTGATTTGAATTCATAGTAGAGTTACAAGTGGAGAGGGTAACAGGAGTAGGATGGAAAAAGAAAAACTACAAAAGTGGGGACTACACAGGCATAAGGAACTTTCTGCAAGAGGCTCAGTGGGAAACAGAATTGGTAGGAAAATTATTAAACGAAATGATAGATTACGTGAAAACAAAATGCAAGGAGGCAGAGCAACACAAATAACAGGAAGACCAGAACGATCCCTTGGTTTACCCAAAGTTGTAGAGAGGCAAAAACTAAGTGCACTAGAGAAAGCAAAAAGTACAGAAAACAAAGGACCTAGGAAAATATTAAGAGATTAGACGAAGTGTCATATAAGGAGGGAGGCCCAACGGCAGTATGAAAACGACATAGCATCGAAAGTCAAGTCTGACCCGAAGCTGTTGTATAGCCACATCGGGAAGAAGATAACAGTCAAGGATCAGGTACTCAAGGAAGGAAGGTAAGGAGCTCACAAAAAAACGACAAAGAATTATGTCAGGAGCTCAACATGAGATTTAAGGAAGTATTTACAGTGGATACAGGAAGGACTCTGGAAAGTCAGAACAAGGGGATACACCAACAGGGTAAATACCAACAAGTGCTGGATGATATACACACAACCGAAGAGGAGGTGAAGAAGCTGCTAAGTGAACTTGATACCTCAAAGGCTGTGGGACCGAACATCTCTCTATGGGTTCTTAGAGAGAGAGCAAAGATGCTGTGGGTGCCACTAACAACAATTTTCAACACACCAATTGAAACTGGGCAACTACCTGAGGAATGGAAGACAGCAAATGTAGTCCCCATTTTTAAGAAAGGAGACAGACACGAGGGACAAAACTACAGACTAGTGTCACTGACGTGTATAGTATGCAAAGTCATGGAGATGATTATCAGGAGGAGAGTTGTAGAACACCTAGAACAGAACACACTTATAAACGACAACCAACATGGATTCAGGAAATGAAAATCCTGTGTCACAAACCTCATGGAGTTCCCCTCTCCTCTCTCTCTTCCTCTTTCCCCTCTACCTTTTCTCTTCCACCTCTTCTCGCTGTCTCTGCCCCCCTGTCCCCACTCTTTTTCCTTCCTCCCTTCCACCCCTTTTCCCTCTAGCCCCCTTCCCCTTCCTTCTCCACCAATCCATCACTCTCCCTGTCCCTCTCCCCATCTCTCTCCCCCTTAAACCCTACCCTTCCCCAAACACACACACAACTACAGCAAACAATGGGGTCACATAGGGGAATTCGAAGGCCCAGAGAATCAGAGGAGAATGGCTCTGGTAGGGAAGAATGGATGAAAGAGCAATGCAAAAGGATGGAACAAGAGTGGGAGAACAAGCTAGGTGAGGTCTCTGCAAAAATGGAGAAAATAATGGAGGCAGAGCTTTGTGAGAAATTGGAAGGGAGGTTGGAGGAGAAGAAGAAGAAATGGGAGTCACAAGTCGAAGCTTGTCACTGCCTTCCTGATCTCTCACCCCCCTACCCTCTGCCTTCCTGATCTCTCACCCCCCTACCCTCTGCCTTCCTGATCTCTCATCCCCCTACCCTCTGCCTTCCTGATCACTCATCCCCTACCCTCTGCCTGCAGTAGCCAGGATAAGGGTCCTAAAATGTGAGGTAAATAGGCTGAAGCAAGTTACAGGGGTATGGACCAGAGGGGACATAGCATCTGAAGCTGGTACACCCTTATCGAACAAGGAACCCAATGGGAAGGAAGAAGACATAATCTACGCTAAGGCCCTATCAGTCCACCAAGCAGGGTTGAGGAATGAAGGGGGAGAGCAGCTGGGAGCACAGGCGGTGTTGGGGGAGAGGGGTGAAGGTGGAGAGGGGAATAGGTCACACGCAGTGGCACGACTAGGACACCAAGAGCTACAGGAAAACATTGGGGAGACGCAGAGGGAAAGGCAATATGAGGTAGAGAGGGAGAAGTCAGTGTTTATTCACTGTTAAGGACACACAATGAAAGACGATAGGAGGAAAGACAGAAGATTGAAAACATCATCGGAGAAATAGGCAGAGAGGACATGTCTGAGTAAATTTTCAGAGAAAAGGGGGGAACGTGAAAGAGAGAAAATGGCCGGTCAAGCTGATTTTCAAGACAGAAACAGTGCAAAACAGGATCCTGCAAGAGAAACCATGGCTGAAGGAATCGTCAGCATACAAGAGGGTGTTCCTAGACCGGGACAGAACAAAAACACTCATGGAAACAAAGATCATGGGGATAATAAGAGATGCGATATTCCAGACTGGTTATCAGTTCCTGAGGGAGAACTGAGGGAACAGATGGGGATGAGGAGGAGTTGCACTGCTCATTAGAAACCAGTGACATTTTGAGAAATTGGGAGGAATGAACAGTGGAAAAGCAGATGACTACATAGTAGGAACACTTCTGACTGGGGGTCCCAAGGTGATGAAAGTGATATACAACATGCCACTGAATAGCAAAAGTCCAAGACAAAAGCATGATGAGAACAACAGAGCAATGGTGGACACACTAGCGGAGGTTGCCACAAGGGTCCCTCATTGGCAGGACAAAGTTACTCATCATGGAGGATTTCAGCTACAAGAAAATTGACTGAAAAAAACTGGAGCTAAATGGGGGATCAGAAACGTGGAGGGCTCAGATGCTGGAGGCGTGACTGGAAAACTTCATGCACTAATATGTTAGGGTCACAGAGAGAGAGAGAAGAGGATGAACCAGAAAGGTGGACCTCCCATTTACCTTGAGCATATCCGAAACTGGGGAAATTACATATGAAAAGCCTCTCGGTGCTAGTGATCACGTGATTCTGAGTTTCGAATACATTGTAAAGTTAACCGTGGACACGGAAGAAACACAAGAAGGAACGGAGAAGCAGAATTTCAAAAGCGGGGACTAAACAGACATGAGGCAATTCCTGTTTGAGGTTCACTGGGGAATAGAGCAGAAGAAAAAAGCAGTAAATGAAATGATGGAACACGTGGGCACAAAGTGCAGGGAGGCAGAGGAGAAGTTCGCATCAAAGGACAACAGAAATAACGAGAAGACCGGAGTAAGCCCATGGTTCACTCGAAGATATACAGACGCCAGAGCCAATTGTGCTACAGCAAGGAAAATGTATAGAAGACAAGGGACTCAGGAAAATATGCTTAGAAAAGAGAGAGTCCCAGCGGCAATATGAAGATTACATTGCATCAAAAGCCAAATCTGACCCAAAGTTGTTAAACAGACACATCAAGAGGAAAATAAAAGTCGAGGATGAGGTAATCAGGATGAGGAAGGAAGGAGCGAAGCTACAAGAAATGACCAGGAAGTATATGAAGAGCTTACCACGATATTTAGGTAGGTAATTTCGGTGGAGACAGAAAGGGTGCACCAACACCTGCTGAACACACTAAACACAAATCAGGAGGTGAAAAAAATGCTATGCTTCTAGATACCTCGAAGGTGGGGGGCCTAGGTAAGGTCTCTTCATGGGTCCTGAGAGAGGAAGCAGAGGCAGTTTGTACCGCTAACAACAAACCTATCGAAACTGGGCAACTAACTGAGCTCTGGAAGACAGCAAATGCAGTCCCAGTTTTTTAAAAAGGAGACAGACAGTACACATTATACAACAGATTAGCGGCACTGATATGTATAGTATGTATAGTAATGGAGAAGATTATCAGAAGAGTGGGTCGAGCACCTAGAAAGGAATGGGTTCATACATTACAACCAGAACGGTTTCAGGAATGGGAAATTCTGTCACAAACCCACCGGAGTTCTACGTCAAGGTAACAGAAGTAAGATAGGACTATAAAAAGGCTTTTAACACAGTGCCGCACAAGAGATTGGTTCAAAAGTTTGAAAGGCATGGCAGAAAGGATACATTCAGAGGTGTCCCTTTTTGCAGAGGACGTGCATCTAATGCGCATAATTCAAGCAAACGAGGATCATGCAAGACTGCAAAGTCATGAGGTTTGGGGAAATACAAAGAAGACCGGAGACGGAGTACACGCTCGGGGATCAAAGGCTGCAAACCTCACTGAAGGAAAAAGATTCTGGGGTAAGCATCATACCAAGCACATCCATTGAGGCGCACATCAACGAAATAACTGCTGCAATATATGGGCGCCTTGCAATCAAAAGAATAGCGTTTCGACATCTAGGTAAGGTGTCATTCACGGCACTGTACACCTCATACGTCAGGCGAACATTGGAGTATGCAGCGCCAGTATGGAACCCACACCTGGTCAGGCACGCCAAGAAATTAGAGAAAGTACAAAAGTTTGCAACAAGTTTAGTCTCGGAGCTGAGGATTATGTCATATAAAGAGAGGTTAAAGGAACTCAACCTGACGACACAAGAGAATAGGAGGGTAACGGGGGACTTAATAACGATGTATAAAATACAGAGAGGAATTGGCAATGTAGACAGGGACAGAATGTTTCAGAGATGGGACACAGGAACAGGAGTCAACTGGAAGGTGAAACTCAGATTAGTGATAGGGGTGTTAGGAATATTTCTTCAGCCTTAGAGCTTTCAGGAAGTGGAGCACTCTGGAGAGTGAAGCAGTGGAGGCAGAATTCATATATACCTTTAAGAAGAGGTATAATGAAGCTCATGGAGCCGTAAGACAGTAGACCTAGTAACGACCAGCGAAAAGACGGGGCCAGGAGCTATGACTCAACCCCTGCAGCCACATATAGGTGAGTATACACACACACAATCACACACTCATAATTTCATTGTTTTTTACTAAACTTTTCGTATGGTACTGACAGAGAAGACAGACAGGTAAGATAGATAGACAAGGCAGACATTCAGACAGACAGAGACATACAGAAAAGACAGACAAAAATAGACAAAATCAGCAGACAAGACGTAGATATGCTGACATACAAACAGAAACAGCCAAAACAGGCAGACAATATACAGACAGACAAAACAGACAGAAAGACATACAAATATACTGACAGGAAAAAACAGACAAGATTCTTAATTGGAAAGTGAGAAATGTACAGTCAAAAAGAGGCAGTGAAACACAGAAAGAGACTGACATATTGTAGAGTAAGAAAATTAAAAAAAGAAACATAAGAGTCATGTATTAAGTTATTATGATATACGAGCGAGATAAGCATTACCTCACACAAGAGAAATGTTTACCACCCAGCTGCCTTTTTCACATTACAGCCTCGATCACCAGTTCCACATTTACCAGTGATAATGGCAGCAACAGCGTCGCCAGCGCTTCACCACAGGTACATTTAGTCGATAATGTGTCACGAAATTGATCGTCAGATATAATGATATGCATTACTATCCGTTTATTCAGCTCGGTCATCTGTTCTGCAAATTTACATTGCTAATGTGTCAAACGTGGAGCATATAAGTGCAGGCCGAACTGTTAATCACGGTTGTCAAACACAACCTGAACCTGAAGTGATGTGAGACAGGTCTATGCTTTTTAAACCAAGCAACATTATGTACTAATATATGACACCAATGTAGGAAGCAAAACATTTATGAATAAACCAAAAAAACACTGAAAATCACATGAAAATGAATCAACTCATTGCTTTAGGTCTATTTTCATCGCGTAAAAGCAAAAATGAACGAACGGTCACCTTTAGTTTTGGATCATGTTTCACTAGTAGCGTCTTCTAAGACCTGAGGGACCTGCCTTCGATCCCCGAGTAAGCAGAGATGGTCATGTTTCCTTACACCTGTTGCCTCGGCTCACCTTGCAGTAAATTGGTGCTTGAGTGGGGGACCTGCCTTCGATCCCCGAGTAAGCAGAGATGGTCGTTTCCTTACACTTCTTGCCCCGGCTCACCGTGCAGTAAATAGGTGCTTGAGGGGGTAGCCGACTGTTGCAGGCTGCATCCACATGAAAAGGACCAGTGGAAAGGTCACTCTTTGGATTTCATGGATTATCTTGGCTACTGGCCCCCTGGGTTAACAATTTTTGATGTTGATGTTATTGCTGCTATTGCTTCTGTTTTTAGTTTTATTGTCTTTTCGTTACACTTATTGTTTTTCTTGCTATTACTTGTGTTGCTTTTGTTTTTGGCATATATTATCACATGTTTTCTAGCAATTTCCGTATCTTGATGTATATTGGTCACATGACACTCCGAGAAAAGTATCCCCAATTTCATAACCCCAGCCCCCTTTACGTCAATGCGCGTGAAAGGAATAGTACAGAGTGCGTCATAAGTTCATAATTTCGTTATGAAGCAAATCAAGTGAGATTTTCAAAAGTTATTACAAGGACATTAACACCCAATTTTCTCAATAAAAATGGCAAATTATGATATATATACAGCAAGACTTTCTGAAACCAGCCACTAAGGCAAACCACCTTAGAAGCCAAACTGAAGTCGCAATCTCTTGATATCTCACAGTGACCATTATAATCAAATACAACAGTACGCTAAGTCTGAAGCCGCTCACTATTTGCATTATAAAGCTTACATTGTTGAAGCCAATCGCATCAGACGCTCTTTGTTTATCGGAATGAAATCATTTTTAAAAAAATTCCAAATTCTTAGATGAAGAATAAAAAAACTGGGACGTGCACTGGCCAAAATCATTCCATACTTTTTTGTATGTAAGACTGATCAGCGAAGATCAGTGATGAAGGTTAAAGTAAACAGATAAATAATTAAGTATGCTTATTTAAAATTTTGGGTAATAACGTGCATTTTTTTTTCACTTTCACTCTGAGGGCATACAGACATTATGTTCACAGAACAGAATATTTTTGCATAATTTATCTGGAAGAACCTAATACTGTTGAAGTCTTTGACTTGTTACCAATCAGAAAAGGTATTCTCCTGTTATTTTTTTTTATTTTATTTTATTTAAAAGACTTATATATACATTACAATAAAGGGTTCATACACATGAAAAAGAGAAGGACACCAACTGATGTTATGAAATTACACGATATTCACAAATCACTTAACAAAACCCAATACTGTACTATAAGTTCAAATTGAACTGTACAAATAAATAACTACTGACAAAATACAAAAGTATGACTACGTTAAGCATTAGCACATAAAAATTGGTTATACTACTTACTAAACGCCATAGTAAAAATAAGAATCCTATAACACTCAAAATCCCCTATCACATAATACTATAGCAAATTAAATAAAATAAGTACCACTATACATATAATCTTAGTACAAAGAGGGTACACCGAATCAGCATACAATATGTCTCTAAACAACTCCAAGCCTATAAGAACATAGGCATCACAATGCCCACAAAACCGACATACTTTACGTTACATTCACATTACATAATGACAAGATATGATTCTAATCTATCCAATACCACACCAACTTGCGGCTCAGAACTTACTCATAAAGTATTAACATTAAACTGTAAAGTTCGTCTTACATTGAAAATATGCACAAATTCAATACTCCTGTCTCATGCAACACAGAAACGTATGCAAAAATTATAACCATCACACTCAACTAATATTTCATTGCCAATCCTGCAAATGCAGTGCCACTGTATGACACAAAATTTAAAACTATACAATAAATCTTCACATAACACCAGTTCTGTATAAAGGTACAAAAGATACTCAACACCATAACAGATAATGTCATAAATCTCTCAACTCCCTGTCGCAAGCACAACCTGCAACAAGGTAATCTCTTACAACCACTCATTAAAGCAGGTAAGGCCCATAATCCGACTTTATATTGAGACTACTTTTAAATACACAATGAAAAATTAAAGGAAGCACAAAAAAAAAAAATACCACCACGTCCTTCGTCACCACCCTATCATAACCCCCAAGCACACTACCCTACACAGATCTCACACAATCCCCCCCTGTCCCTTACGTCATCCGTCACCCATAAACGTCGTCAGTGTCGCCCCTCCCCCCTCCCATTTCTCATTCTTCCACACTATCCTACAACATGGTCACTTAACCTATGCCTACCTGCGCTCTTATACAGACATTTAGACCCAGCTCCCCCCTCCCTAGGAGACAATCCCCTTTCACTAAACTCCTACCACCCTCCCTATAGCACTCTAAGTAAATCCCTTACAGTCATGCTTTTATACACCTCAGGAAAAGCCCTCCCTCAAGTCCCCCCATAAACAATCCTATTCCTACATTTTGTTTGATACATATTCCCCGCAATTGCCTTGATTCGAACCCCCCTTTCCCTTCCTCTCTCAACCCCCATGATACATACACAAAATCTACCACCAAGTACATAATAGCACGACATATTCTTTCATCCACACCCCTGATGTCTAGACTTAGAGCCCTCAATACCTGTATTCCTTCCCTCCCCCATCTTTCGAATCACGCCACTGAACCACTCCCACACCTATTACAACCCACCACAACGACCAACCCCATCCTATACAAAACCGCCTTTGAAGCTACAACTCCAAGCAAAAACCTGTAAAACATTTCTCTAACCAGTGCCTTTAACCTCATCTTATGCAACCCTGCCTATATACTCTTCCACCCATACATTGGATACACAGCCTCCCCCTCCACAACTTCCCCCACCTTCCCCACCCTACCTAACTCACTTACCTTTATCCTCCCCATTCTGTTCCTGACCATAAGATACCTCAACAAATCCTTGCATACACACAATTCTCTCCCCCCCCTCCACCATTTTTGTACATCACCCACCACCTTCTCGATCATCTTCCCGCCCTCTCCTCCCAACCTTCCAAAGCTATTTTTCACATACACACACATCAATCTTTCTTCTATAGGTATCAACCCCAAACCCCTAACCCCACCCACTTCCTAACCACATCCTGTCACAACCATGCTTTACCATGCGCCCACACATACCTCATAAACCTTAAATCCAAACATCTGACATCTTCCTGTGTTAACAGATACATTGCTGCAACATGCCATATGTCGTGTCAGTATTATATATACACTTGTGTAGTGTATCAGCATTCATCTTAGTTTATACAGCTGGTCCCTTTGCGTGTGACGTCACGATACCCGCTGACGTCAGAAGCTCAGCGCATGTGCATAGCCACGCATAGGCGTACACTCTCACAAGTCATTGACATACAGGCCAAACGGACGTGGCTGGGCTCTCTCCTTCACATACTGTAAATATAACGTTACCATCGATACATTATCTGCTATAGATGATGGCATTTACCACTATTACACCCCTCATCCTACTAATCGCACACTCCACGACCATCACTGAATTTACTTCTCTAGCTACTTTCGAATCATGCATGAAAACCACCCCACATATACACAGCTGCTCCACTACTGGCCATCCATCCCTATCCCCCAGCTTCCCCCACCCATGTACCCACCTCCAATAACTTCGTCTTCGCCCCATTTACCTGTATGCCCATTGCCCTTGCAAAAATCTTGACTATTCTTCCTACATTCCCCAGCCCCTCATCCCCTCCCACCAAAACTGTTGTGTCATCAACATACCCCACTATTCCCAGTACACATCCCCACACCTCCCTCCCCTTCCTTCACTCCCACTTCGATGAGACTATAAAATGAATTCTGGAGGCACGCAAACAGGATCTGTGACAGAGGGCACCCTTGCCTCAGACCCTTCCCCATGCATACTTCCCCACCCACTCTACCATTCACCTGCACTCTGACCATTGCATCCCTATATAAAGTCCTTGCCCATCCCACAATCTCATCCCCAAATCCCTGTTTATTCATTATCTTATATAGCATTTCTCGGTCTACACAATCATACGCTGCCTTCCAATCTAAACTCAATACCCAACAACTCGTACCACATTCTATAAATTCTTTTATTCATCCATGCCCTCTTTGCATACTCCTACCCGGTATGACATACTGCCCCTTCTCTATCATGCATCCAAGCACTCATTTAATCCTATTACCTAATACCTTAGCGAAAATCTTATAATCCGCACACATCGTTGCAAGCACCCTATAGTCTCTAATAATCCTATCTTCCTCCCTTTTTTAACCAGTACCACCACTCCCATGCGCTGCGTTGCCCCCATACATTCTTGCACTTTCATCCGATTCAATAATTTCACCAAGCATTCCTTTATGGCCCCCCAATTGCTTACATAAAAATCATTAGAAATCCCATCTAACCCAGGCGGTTTACTCCTACTCATGCTACTCACTGCCATCCACACTTCCTCTTCCCTGATCACTCCTCCTAACTCCTCCCTATCTTCATCATCCAAAACCATTGATATTCCTTCCAACAGAATCTGCCCCTCCCTCTCGCCTCCCCCTCCCCCAATCCAATACTCATCAAACCATGCATCCAAATAGATACTCACCTCCTCAGTCGTACGCAGCATTTGCCCTTTGTCATATCCTGCCATATCCTCACATGCCTCCATCCCCATCACTGTCATCCCCTCTTCCTAATTCTAAACTTTTGTAATACACTTGCAGACGTCTTATATCCCCATAGCACATCTTCCATACCCCTACGCAACCTTATAGCATCAAACCTTTCATTTTGAATTTCTTGCAATTTATCTTTCAATACCCCAATCTCTGCCACCGGGTATGAACTCCCTTGCTCATAACAACCTCCCAACTGCCCCTCAATGTATTTTTGCAAGCCATACCTCCATTGCTTCTCCTCCCTTCCTTTTCACTTAAATACTCCCTAATACCCGGTTTGGCTATCTCCTTCCACCACCCCACTATATTCTCCACCCCATTTCCACTCATCCACATGTTTCCCCACCATTCAGCAAAGTCACAACACTTATCAGTCTCCTCTAATAAACCCACATTCAATTTCCAGTAACCCCCAAACCATTTAACTACTCCATCCCAACCTTCATCAACCAAAACCCCCCTGTGGTCTGAGAACCCCACATCCAAAGTTTGCACACTTCCCACCACCATTCCTCCCATGACATATACCCTATCTAACATTGCAACATACCCTTTGCGTATGAAAGTATGCTCCACCCACCACCCCTCCCCCTGCATCTACCAATCCCACACTTCCCAATAACTCCTGCAAAAGCCCTAAGAAACACCCAGCTCCTTTTGGCTTAACATCTTTTCTACGTACAACACAATTCCAAACACCTCCCAACAGCAATACGGCCGGCAAACCACCCATCATATATATATATATCAATTCATCCCTCACAAAATCCTCTTTCACCTTTCGGCTACTCTCAGCAGGCATATACACCCCCACGAAACACACTCTCACCCCCCACACCCCATCTACTCTTACTATTCCCCCCCCCTCCCTCCTCCCATGTCTTCAAATGAGGAGGGCTTGTCTCCTTCACCACTACTGCCTCTCTACCCTTTAATCTCCCAGAATTCCCCGCATACACACGGTACCCTTTCAAAGACAACTCTCTACCATACCTGTAATTATGTTCCTGAAGGAACCCTATCTCTACATAATACCGTCTCAGAGTCGTTTCCACCCACTTACATTTTACCTATGCTTTTAACCCATTGACATTAAAAGTTAAACACTTGAAAACAGACTAGGGGGCTTTCCTTTTGACCTCACTGTCAATGGAGCAACACCTTTGACCCCTACCATCTCCTTCATACTACCCTTACCTCCCCGCTTCCCTTCCGGCCCTTTCAACCCTCCCTTGCCCCTACTGAACACATTCACCCAAGTTTTCTTACAAGATCTTTGGGCCAGTGTGAGGACGTCATCACTATCGTACGTCCCCACCGACCGCTTTCTGGACTCCCTAACTACATCCATACCATCATCATTTTCAACCTCATGCACTGTCACCTGCACGATCTTCGTTGTCAAGCCTTCCTGCACTGTACCATCCTCAGCTTCTCCTACATCCACACCCTGTTCTATGGCTATGGCTTGTGCAATGTCCACTGTCACCTCTCCCACAGAAGTGTCCAGATAACCAAATATCATCTCCTGCAATGGACCATCTAAACACAAGTCCTCCACTGCAGCATTACCCTCGGTCTCTGCCACCTTTGCTGGCTGCGTAGCATCTGGCAATGTCACACATGCCTCTATTACACCATCCATGATTTCGTTCCATCTTCCCGATGGTGCCAGAACCACATCCTTGTCCGCCGCCCGCTTCTCAACAAGGTCCACTGCAACCTTATTTGTATCACAAGCATGGTGCAGTTGCCTTTGGTCACATACGGTTGCAACATGGTCACAAGAGCCACATATGTGGCATGTGCGACTCTGCCCCACATAGGTCACATAGACCTGAGTGCGGAAGTCCGCCATCACTACATATGATGGGATGGCCCACCTCAAGGTCATCTTGATGTTGAACGAACCTTCAGGCAATCCCAGGTATGGGCCCTCAGTCTATCGTCCCACTGTCGTCGAATGGATGATGCCGTAATCCTTAAACACCATCCTAATGTCATAGTTGTCCACCTCAAATGGAACATTATGTACACATACCCAAGTATAGTAGCATGACACGTCCTTCAGTTTGACCTCCATGCTCGAGTTAACACCATACTGATATCTTGATATTTTTCCACCACTCTGTCATACGCACTCGCCGTTGCCATTTTGACAAAAATGCAGGATGCACCATTAAGTGCTACACCATACAATTCCTCATTTCCAATACCATATGTCTCTCATATTATAGCCGGAAGTACCACAGCTGCAGTAGATGGATATACAGCACCTCTAACGACCTCAATGCAGACGGTGTTTATTCTTCTATGGTTCGCCGACGCCATGTTGGTGAAAATGAATCACTCATGACTGTGCCACCAGAGGAGCTGCGAACGACCGGCCAGTATGGCGCCTGGAAGGTGAATATTTCTTGTTATTGAATGGAATGTAATTTAAAGATGACCAGAGGAAACATTCTCCAATTTTTGCACAGAGTTCAATATAATTTGTTCCAGCACAGACTAAACAACAGAATAATTTTACTTTAATCAGGAGATAGGAACAAACCAGAAAGGGTTTTATAGTACCAGTGGATTACGAGGTATTCAGATTTAATCCAAGAATGTAGAGAACAAGTCCAGTTCCGTGAATCCAGAACCACTCACCAGCATCTAGGGAAAATAATGCAATAATGTAAAATAATGTAAAACACTACTACACAATTTTTAAGTTAAAAGAGCCAGACTAGTTTTATGGGGAATTTACCAGCCAAGTCTACTTTCTGACGTAAACTAAATAGAAATACTTAGCTTCATAGATGACTCAGACGTCTTGCAGCGGCAAAACTGCAAATGATGAAGCTGAACCAGGGTCCACAAAAAGAGGCCCACACATTAAATGAAAAAAATACATACATACATACATTAATTTATAATATATTATATTTTTATATATATATATATATATATATATATATATATATATATATATATATATATATATATATATATATATATATATATACAATAATAATAATAATAAATAGTAATTATAGAAGTTAATGATATAAATTAATCTTGGGAATACAGTACAACAGAATTAGGATCTGGTAACTGCCCCACGGTCCACGGAGACTCACGTGAACGTTCTTGTCTTGGTCATGTTGACTGTCCCGTTGAGTGGTCCAGTGAGAGTGAGTGCAGCAGCGGCGCTCAGTAACTCACTCAGCGTTCACTGTGCCAACAACACACTTGCTAACATTGTAACTTTGTAAGTAAGCTGATTTCTGTTTTTTTTTATTTCTCGCTCTCTCCCCTCCTTTCAATTTTCATGACACTGACAACAAATAATGTAAATAATGTTTCATAATTTTGTGGACTGGTAGGGCTTATGAAATATCATGAACCGTGAAAATGGCCAAACAGTGTATAGTGCTGCTTTTGACTATGAATGTATTTTCTGATTTTTATTTATCACATGGTGGTGGACTGGTGGTGATAACTGTTTGTATTTCATTACATCAATTTACGTGGTGCTGGTGATGTCTCCATGTGCATTTTTTTGTATATGCTGCCGTGGTGGTGGTAGTGGTGGTGGTGGTAGTGGTGGTGGTGGTGGTGCCGTGGTGGTGGTGGTAGTGCCGTGGTGGTGCCGTGGAGGTGGTGCCGTGGTGATGGTGATAGTGCCGTGGTGGTGCCGTGGAGGTG